>UELV01080155.1:0-37613 GCA_900490015.1 Megastigmus stigmatizans | reverse complement strand
TGGTGTAAGTATCGTTTAGCAGCAGCACAGAATAAACTGAGTACTTTTAAGCATCCCCCCGCTTTTGACAACGATACTCAAGCAGTACTTAAACCAATTTATGAAGACCTCACTAGTGAAGATTCATTAGAAAGATGCACTGGCGCAAGCACTCAGAACAATAATGAAAGTTTTAATTCTTGTGTTTGGGCCATGGCTCCAAAACACACTTTTTGTGGAAAAAAAATCGTTGAAATAGCAGCTTATACAGCAGCATGCACTTTTAATGAAGGCTTCAGTACAGTATTAAAAATAATGAGTGTTATGGGCGTAACAATAGGCAGTGAGGCTCAAAAACACGCTGCGAAAGTCAATGCAATGCGCGTGCGGAAAGCCGAACGGGTTGCTCCTCAGGCTTCAAAAGAAAGCAGGGTGGCCCGCAGAAACGCTAGAATACGAGAAAATGATGCGTTCGAGGAAGCTGAAGGAGTTATATATGGAGCTGGCATCACTGATTGAGTGTAAGACCCTTTTTTTCTCAAATTTTCATAAAAAAAAACTTTGAACACGTTTTTCTCGAAACAACGCTTCTCAACTCTATTGACACGATTTAAAAAAAACTACTGCACCGATTCAGTTGAAATTTGAACAGCTTACTCCTGATATATGTTCTTTTTGTATGATCTAGGATTATAACGATCAATAAATTTTTCAAAAAGTTATAAACAATTTATGTTGCAAAAAAAGAGCCAAAAAATTCAAAAGTCCGCCATTTTGTTTTTTTTTTCGCTAAAAATGAAATATCCTAGACTATGCAATAGCCACAACTATAAGTTTTAACCTTTAGAGGACCGGAAAGCCGATATATTGGCTCGCCCTGTGATATGAACTTTTTACATAGTTGATACATGATACTAGACACGAATTTGGGCACTTTTCTATCGTGATTTTAACTCTTAAATCCCGGCCGTCTAAAGGTTAAGAATCTATTTAGTTTTTTGATTTCAGATGATCCGTTGGTGAGATATCGTGTCGACAGTCAAACAAAAGAACAATTTTGAGGCGGCCATTTTGTCAAGAAAAATCCGTAAAAAAAAAAAATTTTATATCTTCAAAATGTGTATTTTAATATGTAAAAAGTTTGAACAATAAAGATTATTTTTTGTATGAAATAAAAATTATTGAATAAATAGGGCAAATCCACCGCAAACCTGCCTTAAAGTAATTCTATTTCTTTAAAAGTATTCATTACTAAAATAGGTATAGCTTTTTCGTAAAACCATGTGAGAGAAGTTCATTTTAAAATTGAGTAGTGCTTTCAGCAAAGGAACCCATATAATAATTATTCCGCTTGAATCGAATATCTGCGATTTTCAAGTGAACTTGGATCGTATATATTCAAAATTGTATAAATCTAAAAAGTAATAATTTGTTTTATTGGAGTGCGAAATTATTCTCTAAAAATCTAATTTATGTTCTAAATTCTGGTGACCCTGATGTCGAAGTTAAAGACGGTAGATGTATTTGCGAATTGGCTCTGATGAGATGGAAAGGCTTGTATATAGTTTTCATAACTATACAAAGTCTTTGATGTTCACTTGCAGATTATCGCCATTCGGTGTTATTGTATACATATATACAATAACCTGCTGTACCATTATAGGCAAGTATAAAATTAAAAAATTTTGTTGCAATAGCAAATTTTTCAATAATTTTCGTTTTCATAAAATTTATTTTCTTCGTTAAGAAATATTACTTATGTCGACTGTACTCTACTATAAACTGACAAAGATTTTTCTATTGGTCTTACAGTCTAATCAATATTAACGGGCAATCAGATTGCCCTTGTTTATAATCACCCCCTTGTTTATAATTTCAAATTCTGCGGGGGACCAATAGAAAAATCTTTGTCAGTTTATTTTCTTCAGTTTTCAGATCTTTTTTTTTCCTTTCTCAATAACTAACTATTAAAAAGAATTAAAACATTTTCTTACACATTTTTTTTTTTACAAATACAATATAGAATATATTTACCTATTATACAAAACGACAATAAAGCTCAATAAAATGTGGCGCATCATTTGATGAGTTGTTGATTTTCTAATGACACATGATGTTACGTAAAAATGAATCTAATTTCTTTATTAGCGCGGTATTTTCTGATAATGATTTGGACGTTTTAAATGTATAGAACTATTCATCAAATTTAAAGTTAATATTCATTATTCTTAGCCAAATTGAAATGTCCAATCTGACAATTATACACAGTAACAAATATATTCAATGGTTTTTCTCTTATGAAAAATAAATACGTGTTTATCACGCAAGCACAGTACGTCTATTTATTAAATACGTATGAATTTAAATATATTTTTTTTAATGCATAAAAAAAGCTTTTATGTTTTATTTATAAAAAAAAACATAGTTGCTAACAATTAATGAAATAAAAAATAAAAGAATATCCTCAACAGTTAGCTACTCAGACTTAAAAAAGAGCACAAAGTAACTGAAAAATAGTATTCATAGCAGTATTCTTAAAGATTTAAAAAAAATCATTAATCTACCAATTGTAATTTTAACGTACATAAAATCGCTGTAATTTTCAATAGTTTTGTATTAGCCAAACTATGGAGTACCGACTATTGTTAACAAATAATTAACTATAACATTCAAGTAACAGGGAAAAATGAACGATTTTTTTAATCAAAAAACTTCAAAGTTAAAAAGTCAGTTTTATTTAAGTATTTTCAGTATCAAAAAATAAAAATCTGTTGAGTTCAATGAAAATTCATTGGCAGCTTAAAAAAGCTATTTACCCGTGTATCACTTATAAAGTGTAAAGAACTAATATAAGTATATTCATTTTGTTTGTACAGTATAAAAAGTATATACTCTATACAAAAAGGTAACTTTTCAATCTAAAATTATCTTTTGATCAAGAAAAGAAACTAAATCTATTATCACAGTTGTCAGGTACTCTCGAATTGGCGAAATATCCGTGCACATCGTTCCTGAAAATGAAAAAGATATAATTAAAGCCGAGTGGAGTTTGGAGATTCATGGATCATGGGAGTCTCGTCGTTGTAATGAAAAGTATATAAAAGTGATGTAAAAAATAAGCCCTTGAGTAAATGCTTGTATACAGTTTGTATTTGATTCTGTATCTGTTGCGTATATCAATACATGACGGCAAAGTCTCTGTTACAGTCATAGAAGAGCCGTTTCTTGCTCTTCCTAAAGTCGCTCGGAATAAATTTTGCTTTGAATCCATCGTCTTTATCAGAATAAAAAATTATACAGCGCTCGCGCCTTATTTTACGGTTTCCTTAAACTCTTTTTTTTTGTTTAATATTATCGTAATAATGTACAGTTTTAAAGACATTGGTGTGTAATTTGTTCTCCGCCTTTTTGTTTGTTTCTAAGTTACTGACAATCTGCATGTATTAAACTAATTTCTGATGCCATCGCTCGTTTTACAAGTTTACACATAGTAGATATATAGTGATTAAAGACTTGCATTATGTTTTACGGACAGCAAACAAATATAGAAAATTTGTAGTAATTATTATATGTATACGCGCTACTGTAGTATCCCTACACAAATAAGTAACCGAAGACGATGCAAATCGGCTGGTGCGTGTGTCACTCTCAAACACCTATTTTATTTGTTTTTTAATATTCTTTATTCGTATGACTCAGCAAGCGCATGGCTATTTTAATCACTAGTGCCGCGTAAAAACACCGATACATATTTTAATATTAGTTTTTTTTTAAACCAAAGTAAACTATAAAATAATCAAGTAAAAAACACATTGAATATCGAGAAGATCAGTTTCAATTGTATCTCGAATTCAATCTTTATCTACGTCAAATTCCTTATTTTATATAAATTAGATATTATTTAATTGAGACA
Source organism: Megastigmus stigmatizans (assembly GCA_900490015.1). Classification (NCBI taxonomy): domain Eukaryota; kingdom Metazoa; phylum Arthropoda; class Insecta; order Hymenoptera; family Megastigmidae; genus Megastigmus; species Megastigmus stigmatizans. The sequence goes on along the minus strand of UELV01080155.1, from coordinate 33,721 downwards.
CTTACATACACTAGCCAGTAATTGAGTACCATTATTAATTAATCACCATGCAATTCTCTAGTTTTCAAATAAAATCATAAAGAATATCGAGTCTATGTGATTTGAATGTATAATGAAGACTTCATTATCTCTACACATATAAATGAAGTATGTTAAATGTGCTTAACCTTCTTGTATTTAAATATACGTTATATGTGTATATTTATGAAATTCACACAAATATGAATTTTACATTTACAATTATGAATTTTATAAAAATTAGCAAAATACTTTCAAGAATCATCCGCGCCTCTGTGTAGTTTACTGTTACTTCACTCTTTTAGATACGACAAATTTGTTCACTTGAGTTATCGCCTTGTTAAATCATTCTTTTTTTTTCGAATTTTTCTTTTCTTAAAAACGCCTTTATACATACTTCGTATGTAATTTCAGTATCCAATTATTGTGTCGCAATTATCACGATAGCGCGAAGATTTAAAGCACAGGCTCGCTTAAAAATAATACGTATTACCGTGATGTCCGGTGTCAAAAGTGTGATGATAAAGCAAGAGTAAAGAAAAGTAAGTTTTTTTTTCAGTTAAATGTTGACATGTGACGAACGTAAACAACTGTTAAAAGTAAGGATGGTCGTGGTAGTTTTTCTTCTGTTGCAGGCCCGACGTGGTCAAGTGAGTCTTTAAAATCGTCTCAATTCGTGGCGTGCGTCCTGCATTGTGTATTACCAGTCGGTCTGCGAAGATAAATAGAAAATTACATTTTCCCCATGAAATTCATGTGACTTAAACAATGACGATATCGAAAAATGTATACAGATCTATTTTGTGAAATTCAAAATTCAATGGATACCCATTTACCCATTGAACTTCTTTTATACGGTTTTTTTTCCATTGCTCATTGTACTTACGAATTACTTAAACTACTAATGCTCATCCTCGTCCATCCTCAACCGCTTACGTCGGTCATCACCGACATTACGCTCTTCAGCCTCTAAAACCTTTAAACGGGAACCGCAAATTTCTTGACCATGCAATGCCTACGAAATTAGTCTCATTAGCAATGCAAAAGTAAAAGATTTAAATGAAGAAATGTGTATGCATTGGTTTAGCTGTTGAAAAAAAAATACCTCAATGGCGTCGTTGGCGCTGTCGATGGAGGCGTACTTGGCATAGCCACAATTTTTTCCAGGTAGCATATACACATCTATAAGATGACCAAACCTACAAAAAGCGTCTTTCATGGCATAAATAGGAGGCACTGGAGGACCACAAACGATAAAACATCGTTTTGCAACATCGGCATCAATACTGGCCATTGGTTGTATTGGAGGTAGTTTACAAATTGAATGTTCTAATGCTGAAATGCAAAGATTTATAAATAAAACATATTAATTATGTAAATTTCGACAAATACTTTCGAAACTTACTCGGCGCTGTGAGACCGGCTGCTTGAATGAGCGACGTTGCTTGTGCAATAGTTTCTGCTAGATGTGCTAAGTCTGTCCTTACTCCGCCGCCTCCCGGTGATGAGATATTGTTATTAGGAATACCTTGTTTCATACTAGGTTTTTGGGATAACGAACCAGACAAATCAGCTTTGACTATCATTCTATGTCCTAGTGGGTATTCAAAACCATGAAACTTGTCCCTCGCGTATGCAGCAGCGCCAGGGTTAGTGTAGACGACGGTAGCTTGACCTCTTGACATTCTGTATCTAGCATCTGTTTTAAGGTGACAATAATCCAGACCAGGAACAATATCGAACAACTTCCACAGTTGATCTTGGTTTAAGGCTGGATGAGCGATGACTTGAAGTTTTGTAAAGCCATCTGGATTTGAATAGTTTGCCGATATTTCTAACCCAATATTATTTTTACCATAATTATTATTATAATTTGAATTATTTGAATTTTCGTAATTCATGGACATTCCATTAGTATACATCTGATCTGGATCAGGCTTAGGTTTTTTTGGCTCGGCAAATACAGCTTTGTACTTTCGATCACATTCTTCGAAGGCTTTTGCAGCACTGGATACTTTTTTATATTTGACGTATCCAAAACCTTTTGATTCATTTGTGCTTCGGTCTTTGACTACTGTGACATATTCAATAGCACCGAATTTTGAAAATTCCTGTTGCAGTTCACTGTCCGACATGCTCTTGGGTAGGACACAAAACAATCGAACCCAACGCTCTTCTTCATTTGTTTCTCTGACTGATCCTTGATCGCGACTGAAATATAAATTTACAAGAACGTAAGAAATTGGAGATTATTAAACAAACCTTATATTGTTTAAAATCCATTTTATTAATGTCAATAAAAGTAAATGCTATAGCTTTCAATCATTTAACTAAGATATAATTTATCAAAATTTATTTAAATTGTTAATTTACATATTATTACCGAAACAATAATTTATCATTTTATAAAAATGTTAACAAAAATAAGTACTATATAGCTATCAATCACTTAACCTAGATCTCTTTAATCAATACGTATTCAAATCTCAATTCTTTAGTAAAACGTCAATTATATATTAAAATTCGTAGCTTCATAAACTCCAGTTGTATGCGGCATGAAACCGCAATCCACCCAGCCCTGCGCTAAATCCACCGCATGCCAATATACACGTACACTCTTGCGCGCACTCACGCACACACACACACGCACGAATATGCATACAAAAAAAAAACTTACTTGGACGCTATCATAACTTTGATTGGCCTGCCAACAGAGCCGAGCATCTTGCCGTTCATTTCCTCGAGGGCGAAAGCCGCTTCCGACGTTTTCGAGTACTTGATATACGTGACTCCTGCGCACATAAAATGCAAAAATGAATATATCCACCCGAAAGCAACATTTAATTCAGCAAATCCTGAAAATGTGATCCATACCTTTATTTTCGCCAGAATTCCGGTCTTTGACCACCCAGATGTCCTCGATTTTGCCGAACTTCTCGAAGGCCTTCCTGAGCTCATCCTCCTCGAGGCTCTTGTGGCAGATGACGAAGAGCCGGGAATTCGGCGGATCGTCGTTCTTGGATCGCGGATCATTGCCCGAGTTGTAGTAAGAGTCGCCTCGTTCACGATGGTCGGCCATTTTACAACACTCACCCGTGAGTAAGTTGCTACTACTGTTGCTGCTGCTCTGCTGCTGCTCCTACTGCTGATATCGCTGCTACTGCTGTGACTCGTGAAGACTGAAATGACTGAATAGTAGATGGTACAAGTTTACAGCCCAGAATTATGCGGAGAGACGGGCGCAATAGAGCTGCTCGACCATACAGCAATTCCCCCTCGTCGTTTTTCTTCTTTCTCTCTTTCGGCTTCTCTCTCTCTCTCTCTCTCTCTCTCTCTCTCTCTCTCTGTCTTTGTCTCTCTCAGTTACGTGCACACGCGCACACTGTTGAACTGTATAGCTTATAAGCCGCGCTGTGCGGCGTGCGCACTACCAAGTACCGCGATTCGGCGGCGCGGCGAGGACGAGGGGGCGAGGATCGTCGTATAAGCGGTAAGCAGGTAAGTACAACACAAGAACACAACGCACAAGCAGACAAGCTCCTCGTTCCCCTGTCAGCTGTAGGTACCGCTGGGTATGTACTATGGAGTATGGCCGAAGATATGTGTAGGTGTGTACGTGCGCGGTGCGAATCTCAGTGTGAGTGAAAAATGAAAATGTCGCGCGGTGCGCCAGCGGCACTGGCGGCAGACTGGCAAACAGCGGCGGCGACGTGAACGATTGGCTGCTCGTCTCACGCATAACTATCCTATATAAGTATATGATATCCGTATACCTACTATCTACTCGTCGAGATGTGCGAGTGTTTATATGATGTGGTCGGTGCAGATGAAAACGAAACCCTTCCGTATAGGTAGATAACTTGGTTGGAAATGCGTAAAATGGACCTTGCGCATGCAGTCACACCATATGCTCCAAACAGGTTCCCTTTCTGTTTCGATTGCATTAAAAAACGTAAAGATGGTTAAATGCAATTACATGTTAAAGTTTATGATAAACTATATATAGGTAGTTGATTGATTTGATATTATAATCTCGACTCGCGTATTGTTTACGTTGACGCACCTGATTATGATTTGAATGTAGGTATAAATATATTATTTCACTTGTTTATGACAGGCGTGCAGTTTTACATAATCCACAAAGTATACATATCGATGAGTGCGTGCATGTACACAGCATTATATAATTGTAGATTTCTCAGGAGTAATGGAGTCTCATACGATGTGATAAGAACATTTTTTTTACGTGTAGCTTTGCGTGCTTTCAAATAATGTGCCGGTATTATGATGAAAGGATAGTGGAAAATCAATATATATGGTATATACTTTGTATCTTGCTTAACGATGAGGATCGATTTGTTTCTTACGCCAAGTATAATTTTATCGAATAAAGTTTGAATGACGCGTTCTACATCGATTTTTATCAAATAAAGTTTGAATGCTGCGTTCTAAATCGATGAAAGTAAATTTCACAAGTAATATATTATACACCTACCTATTATATTACATCCGTTGTGGAAGAAGTTTCTCTTGGCATTTGATCGCGATATTTTTTATTAAAAAGAATTGATAAAATAAAATTCAAACTGATGTTAAATATAAATATATATGCACTTATTAATATAAAGAAATTATGCATTAAGTTTGTAAATATGTAACTATTATAGTCTACGACAGTTACAAATTGCTCCAAAACGAATACCGGAGACCAAACTGCTATAACTTCGAAAACTGTGTGCGATATAAAAAAAAATTATAAATGGTTTCCACGTTATTCATTCGATCTCATCAATTTTTTGCCAGTGTATTTAATAATTATGCTTGATCGTCTTTGAATCTAATTAAGACTATTGATCGTACTGTTTTTGCGAGACAAGTTTTTGTGTTTTTCAAGGTTTTGCAAATAGTCATCGGAATATTACTATAAACAATGTTATATCTAATCTTTCCTTAATTTTAATGTTTAAAAACAAATTATGTCGATTAAAAAATATTAAATAAAAGTAGAAAGATAACTAATTATCGTATTTACGACTAATATATAAACAAAAGACTTGGAGCTAATTTATAAAGATATGGTCTAAATTTTTTCTATGTTCTCACATTTATTTTACGAGTGATGCTTGGCCTAAAAGTTTTCTATCGGTATTAAAAATATATGTACTTAAAGTCATAATTTAGGAAACGGAGAAAAACGTACTAAGTATAAACATCAACTTCGCGTTTGAAACATAATTGCTTTACTGCTTAAATATACGTTAAGCATGCATGACTATAAAAATGTATCGGAAACAAAGACGTAAAAAATATGGACCTATTGGCAATAAAATCGTGCAATCTCGCGTAATCGTAAACTCGAAATGCAGCCTCTCCCAGAACTCCGAAGAAACAATAACAAAGCAAACCTCCAATTCCAATTTTCACAATCTGACAGTCAACGTAAGGGCAACGCTAGTGTCTATCCAACTGCAGCAATACCAGACAACTTACATCGTTCGTATATTACAAGTGAAAATCCTCTTCTCCAGTGTCCACACCGCACAAGTGTCGCAGACCGCACCGACTAGCACTCTGATTCAATTATATCGTAGCCGAAGACACGCAGCGTAGTGCAACGTACAGCTCTCGCGAGAGAGTTCGAGACTAGCGGTGCGTGCGCACAGGAAAGCCTGCAGTGCAAAAAGCCGCTGCACCGACACACGCGCACATGTACACGGCGCCTAGAGAAAGAGAGAGGGAGAGAGGCAGACAGTCAGTCCGGAGAGGGTTGAAGGACCGGCGGTAATACAGCGAAGACGACGCATTCGCGCCGAGGGGATGAAGAAGGGAGGGAAAAAAAGAGGAAAGAACAAGGCCGCCCGTCTGGCGTCGTCGGATCCTTATTTCGATGCGACACCGGCGCCGGTCCCACACTCACATATAGAGAGTCACACCGCGGCGGGAGGTCGCTCTCTTTACTCGCGACTCCCTTTTCTTTATATTACATATACTGCACATATACACAAATGAATTGTGCGCGCGTATACGTACACTCCCCTATTGCGGTATCAATGTGTGTTGCCTCCCGCTTGGAAAAGTTTTTACTGCTGCGTGAGGCAGTAACAGACCTCTCTCTCTTTCTCTCTTTCTCTCTCGATATATATATATGTTCTTTTTCATTTTACTGGCCACACCGTTAGTCCGGCACTCCTTCTTTCTCCTTCGTTCGCTTGCTTCTTTCTTCCTCCCTCCGCATGCCCGAGAGACTCGAAAACCATGTATGATTGCGCGATTACTAAGTATACGCGCTTGGAGATATGGACGAATAATATATGTTATATATAGGGAGCAAAAAGATAGACGCGCGCGTGCGTGTGTCATTATCGACGAGTTACGCCCAGAGTACGCGAAGCACTTCATGCAGGGTATCCATTTCCTCGTGCACATACCCTTCCTGGGGAATTATCCGCGTATCGCTTCCGCTCTTCTCTTATACCTTTTAATTTGTATGAATGAAGCAATGGCTAAGATTATTGACATTTGCGCTATGAAGGCGTTTTTTTAAAAAAAAAAAAGAATTCTCTTGGTATTACTCAAGATTAGTCCTTCGCTGAAATGGTCGACTCGACTATTTATTTCGGTATGCGCAATTGTATCTCGTAAACACGATCGCGGTGTGTACAGAGTGCGAATCGCTTGTGGTTTTCCATGATTATTTTTATGTCTTTTTTTTAATCGTTATTTGCACACGCTTACGTGGAATATCTTATCGATTACCGGCGAGCGCTGGGTGTCACGTAGCCTACGCGTGGGATGTCTGCTATAGTATGGCTTCGTACTAATACTATAAGCTATAAGCTATAAACTATATGGCTTTTCTTTTTTTACATACAGGAGCACGTTATTTTTTTTTTACGTCTTGATTGTAGATTCGTCTGCGTATAGATTATTTCGTTGTGTATGCGATGGGAGAGTCGAGGGAATTTAAGTACGGCTTTGAGAGAATTCGCGATTGGAAGGAGGCTGCGAGAGTAACGGAATATTTTATTCTTAAAACACATTCGACGGCTGTGTGTTATACCTACGGACGGTCTGCGAAAAACTATGATTTTAGAAGACGAACGGTTGTAAAAACATATTTTTGAAACTGTGCGGTTGATGAAAATGAACTTTTTGAAAACGATAACAGTAAATCTCTCGCTTTGATTAGTAAATCGGAGACGTCGCAGTCGTTTGTCAAAACGTAAATCTTATTTTGTTCTCAGTTTACGTGCGGATGCTTCAGCGCGAAGTTGGAGTATTTCCAAGTAAATGAAGGAAAATTAAAATGCAGACGGCTAAGTTTCGGATTATTGACTGTGTAGCGTTCGTGCGTTCCTCGAGCAATTTATACACGAGAATTTTTAATATGTTTTTCTCAACACAGATTAAACGTCAGATTTTTCGAAATTTAAAGATAGATTGGAGTGCTGAGCTATTTTAAAAATTCAATAAAAATTAAATTTAATGTTGTGATTAATAAATGTGAAGCATCATTGAAAGTGCACCATCAATTCATTGAAGAAAGTAAAATATTTCATATTGGAATCCAAGGGAAAAAGTTTTCTTACATTCGAAATTTAATAAGTAAAGTTCAAAAGTTAGTAGGTATTCGAGGGGATATCAAATGCCGACATTATTTCTCATACTGAAATTTGAGCTCTAGTTATTAGAGGCTGGGAACGAAAAGAATTTTTTCATTAACATCAATTTCAATTTACAGTATGTTTTCCTGTTAAACGATTTTGCCTTTAAATAACGATCGCTTTTAGTGTCCTATTAACCGAATTTCAATCTTGCAGAATATGTAGACGTATTAAACATGTCGTTATTCTGCCTTCCAAGCTGGCTTCTAGAAAATCGTCTTCAAAATTCACTACTATATACAAATTGGTTACACGAAAAAACAGTAGTAATCGTAAAATTGGAGAAATAGAGTAGCGTCTTTCATAATATTCGTCTTTTGAAAGGTAAGTCTATAGAGTAAATTGTAACATTTCACAGAAAAGTATTCGTGTGTATTCTGTAAATACTATAAAATACGAAACACGCCAATTCATAATTTTTTAGATAGGTCGTATATATACGTTATTCAGCTACAAATGTTTTATAATTTTTTTTATAAATCCAACAGTTACTTTAAGTACTATTCTATAAAGCAACAAATAATGAATACTTACCTCTTTTATTAAAATATCCTTGATAACAAATAATTTTTTAAAATAAAACTCCAATATTACAGGCTATAAACTGATCGGAAGCTGGTATAATTGCATGAAATATGTATATATATGTCAATCTGAAATGTCCAGGGCAATTGATTGAAACAAAGACGTCGTAAAAATTGAAAACGAGGTATGATACCTACTTTGACATGAATTATTCTACGTCGTAAAAAAAGTATAAATAATTGTAGACTATATGTTTACTGTAACGTAATTAATGGACCGTTTCAGAAAATTCTTATTTTCTCAGTCGTATAAAACGCATAAACAGTTCATTTACGATATTGTACCACATCTCATTTTAATATTTTCATTCAGAGTTTTACAAGCTAATTACAACCTTACTTTTAAACAAAAAAACCGTAATTCTCAAAATAATTAAATATTCATAGAAGAAACTGTATTTAATTAAATTTGAGTATAGCTTAGCAATTGCATTCGAGAACAATGTCGCGTAAAAGAAGATGTCACGGTTTAAAATAAACGGAACATAACGGTTTTCCTTATTAGTGGGCGCTTTGAAATGAACCTAAATTGCTCCACGAAAGAATTTAGATAGCGCTCGAAATGAGAAAATTTAATTAAAAGAAGCTTTGAGGCAAGGGAGACAGACATTAACCGTATATACCTACACTTATTTAGTACATTTAGGTATTGTTAATTTACACTTTGTAATCGTGTTTTCGTGTTGAAATAGTAAACAGTAAATTCAAATTGAAATACCAAGGGTAGAAGTGCAGCTATTAAAATTACAAAATGAAAAATAAAAAATTTAATGGTGATTCTTTAGTAGATTAAATGTTTAATTTCAACGAAGCTTATTTGAAAGATCCAAGAAAACGCGGTAAGTATATTATACTGTATAAAGTTTAAGAAATTTACACTAATTGGTATTATAGTTTTATGAATTATTAAAAATGCATTATATCCGTTAATTAAATCTATCTCGCAAATTAAGAGCTTGCCAAGCTTGAAGCTTCCATCTAATTTCGTCTCGGCTCGTTAAAAAGAAAAACCAATAAAAAACACCGAGATAGGTCGAAGCTCAATAATTTCCCCGTGAATAAATCATTAGCAGGACATTCAATCTAGTACTCTTTCACGTCTCATCGATTTCCCATTCAGCTCAATTACCAAACTATACATCATCATATAAAAACGCGAAACTAAAAGCCCAATAACGACCCAAAAGCATCCATCCTTACACAACGACATTCACAAAAGAAAAAAAAAGGAGAAGAACTTTCGGTATCCGAATCGGAGCGAATCGCGCGCACGCTCAGAGATAGTCATACGGAATGGTCAATGACCCGCTTGAACTGGTCACTCCAGCGGAGCCTGTTTTTCTTTTCTATTCTCGCTTACTCGCTTATATAAACTCGAAAAAAAAGCACACAATTTTTTGTTCTCACTCCTTACACTGAAGGCTCGCCTATTCTTTCACTCGTTAAACGTATATACCGTTGCTGCGGGGAGGTGCGAGCGCGCGCGCAACTGTGTCCGCGGAGAGAGTCCCACACACTCGGCGTCATAGTGAACGCGAAAGAAAATGCTCCGGTCGTGCAGGCAACGCGCGAGTATTTTCAATGGATATATATGGGGTATAGCCGCTTGCGTAACATTTGCATGCGTGATCACGACTTTTTTTTGCTCTTAATTTTTACGCGTCTCGCGGAGTTATCCATTTTGCATATTCATTCGGAAACCGTGTTGATTCGGATCGGTTCGAGCGAATCTATTATCACCGAGTGCAACCTTTTGCAACGATGTAAATATTGTACTTGTTTTTGAGTTCGATGAGATTGTTGAAATATTCAAGTTGCGTATTATAATTGGAGTTAGAAACTTATTGTTCACATGTTTTTTAAGAAATCGCTTTTTGATTATTTTTTTTTTTTTAAATAGAAATTGATCGAATCGAAAGAAGTCTAAAAATACTTAGAGAAACATCGACATAAGATTTTTTTGTTAAAAAATTTGTAAATTTTCATGGGGACAATTCACTGCTCGGCAACCTTTTACTAATGCAGATAAAATCATTGAATCGCGTGTTACAAAGCGGCAGCATTTTTCACGCTCAAGCGTCTGTATAATGAAATTAGTCGCAGAGTAATCTCATTGAGAGAATCAAACGCCGTAAGTCAATTAAGGTAGCTCTAGGGTTAATCCGACTTTCTAAGACAAAAAATAATTACGTAGAAACATTCAGGAGGATTTACTGAATATATTTTATAAATATTGAGGCGAGTTATCGTGTAAAAATTAAAAATATTGTAAATTAAAGTTTAGGTATTTACGGGTATTTAACATTAGCCCTTATGAGACAGGCTCTCCGACCGATAGGAAGTGAAAGATTTTTGAATAGATAGCGGTCGAAGCCATTACTGAAATACTAGATTTTAATAGATTGATATCTCAGCTTTCCAAAAATATAAAAGTTATTATAAGTTACTGTGTAAAATTAAAAGATATTTACTATCAAAGCAAGTAAAATCTTATTTTCACGGGTTAATTTAGGAAGCGATAGAAATGAACAGAAAAAAATTATTTTCAAAAATGTTTTATTTTAATAAAATAATAAAGAATAGGATATTAAAACTAAATAAAAATTAAAGAAAAAATTTTTGATATACTTTTAATACGCTTATTTAAGTGTTTAAAGCAATTTTTCGTTTAATCTCTCTACTGACTAGAGAGTACCCATAGAGCTACCTTAAGCGCGAAGAAAAATGCAAAACACAAAAGGAAGTCGATGAGCGCGGGCCGCTCTCGTGTCAAAAATAGCCTCTCTTTCGTTTGCATGCGCCTCATACATGTACAATACACTTACATACATCAATCGCGGAAAAAAAAACGAAAGAGAAATTACGAGAGATACGCTCGTTAGGTCCAATAACAAGTGAAAACGCCCGCGGCGAACTTGGATGAGAAGAAAAAAAAGAGCGAAGTAGTTATACCTACTTATATATAACACAGAGGTAGACATCGATAATTTTACGGGCCGTCGCATTTCGCGGTTCGATTGGAAGGAAGAAAAAAGCATTTCTCTTGACCGGTATTACGCGTTCAGTGAATCGAAGCGGGGAGGAGTCTCGCGACATCGAAAGTATCACTGCTAAACGCAGGCACGCGCGCATCTTGGAAAAGCCTCTCTCTCTCTATAAACTTGGGGACGGTATAAGTATACCTATATATATAAAGCGCCGGTGACTTTCTTTCCGCGAGAGTCATGCGATTGCAATTATGTATCGGTCTGGTGTGCGCGCATATTTTTGTCCTTGGACGCTTTATTTTTTCCTTTTACCTGACTAAGCCTTCCCGTTTATGTAAACTATTCACGCTTAAAATGCCTCGGAGCTGTTAGCCTTGTTTCTTTTTTTAGACTATCCGCGTTTCTGGAGAAGTCGAACACTACCGCGTCTCTTTTTTTTTTTTTTGTTTCATTGTCAAAGAGTCGGACAAATTCTTCCGCGGATGCGTCAATAAATAGAATTTAGGAGATAGAGTACTTATAGCTCATAAGTTTCGCTGCTTTACTGTACTTAGCAGTGGGGCGAATAAAACTTTAGATGCAAATCAACTGGTCGTCGAATCGGCCAACGTGAGAACGCCACTGGTTGACTTGAAAGAAGGAACAATACACAAAAGTGGAAGCTATGCGAGAGAGGCAGCTTCGCTCAGAATAAACTCGTCAATTACACATGCACATACGAATGCGTCCGTATAATGTGTCTGACGTGTACACCTTGGATGGTTAGCAAACAAGTGGTTGATGAACGACGAAAAAACTTTGTTAACATTTCTAATATAAATATAATTATTTATCAAAAGGCACAGTTACACTTATAATAAACAGGCGAAGAACATATCTTTTAAAAAAGACAACTCGCGCTCGTGGCTTTCGCGAAATTATAGATTTTTTTTGTCATGAACGGCCAACCCTTTTTTTCTCTCACTCTAATCGTAACCCCTTTATGTACAACGATCGATTAACAATAATTACACCCGTGCTCGTTTGTTTGTATAAATTAAGTATAGCTCTACGACCCAGCGTGGAGCGAGCGTTCGTTGTTCATTTATTATTCGATTTTTTCTGTTTTACTTTTTACGTAGGTAAGTTTAGAGGTGACAAACGAAGCCACACAAATCTATTATACAAGTTTTGGAAAAAAAATTGATCTTTTGAATAGATTGTGTAGCTTTTGAGTCAACGAACAAGTTTCACTTTCACCGATTTTTTTTTTTTTTTTTTTTTTTTTGAGATATTCAAACACTTACTTTCTTTCTTACACTAAACCAATTTTGCAATCTGAATTTGCTTGCTTTCGTTATTCACTTTCTTTAGTATGACAAGCTATGTGAAAGAGCTGTGAAACATTCTACCTTATCGACGACTTGATATTAAAAATTGTTTCTGATTTGACAAATTTCTCACATCTTTTTATGCCTTTCATAAAACTAACAAATTCAGTTTTGAAAAGTTGTAAATCTATCAAAATTTCCCGACTGTAAATGCCCCATAAAAAACTGTTGTATGAAAACACTGTACCTTACAACAGTAATTACCCTTTCTGGTCATAACTACATTCTAAAAAAAAAGTGTTGAATATTAATTAATATTCTCTGGCTCCGACTATCCAACATCAACATTTTTGCGCTACAGCGTGAGAAAAAGAACACGTTTGAAAGCTCGACCGAAAAAAGTTTATAAAAAATAAATAAATGCTCACAACCCTTTCTTATATCTCTTTAAACCGATAACAATCTCAAGCATCGTAAGTCGAGGCCGAGACGTTGCCACCTTGGCCGGTCCAATTGGTGTGCACGAACTTGCCCTCCTGTCCAAGGAGCTCGTAAGTGTGCGCCCCGAAGTAGTCCCGTTGTGCCTGTAACAGGTTGGCCGGCAGTTTTGGCGCCCTGTAGCCGTCGTAAAAGGCGAGCGCAGTCGATAGCGCCGGCGTCGGTATACCGAGATTCACGGCTGTCGACACAGCCACGCGTATGCTCGCCTGGCAGTCACGCATCGCCTTCGCGAAGAACTCGTCCAGCAAGAGATTCGTCAGCTTTAGATTCTTGTCGAAGGCTTGCTTGATGTTGCCCAAGAAAGCGCTGCAAAAAATTATTTTTTAATTTTCCTGGTTAAATTGCGTAGCTTGAGTATCTAAACATAAATTTTTTTAAATTTATTTTTATGAATATCAGTTGAATTTAATAAATGAAATTCAATATTGTACAAAAAAATTTTATATAGAAAAATAATAAATACTCAAATATTAATTTATCAACAGACTATTAGAAATATTGGAAAAATAAAGAAATATAAGATACCTTCTAATAATGCAACCTCCTCTCCACATGAGAGCAATTCCACCATAATTTAGATTCCAATTATGCACTTTGGCAGCTTCTCTAAGAAGCATAAATCCTTGAGCATAAGAGATAATTTTGGAAGCATACAAAGCTTTCCTCAAATGTTCCAAAAACTGCTTCTTATCTCCCTGATATTTTGAATTCGGTCCAAGTAAAACCGAATGAGCCTCTATCCTCTCATTCTTTAAAGCAGAAAGACACCTTGCAAATACTGATTCACCAATTAGAGTAACCGGTATTCCATAATCTAAAGCTGAAATGGCAGTCCATTTTCCTGTTCCTTTTTGTCCTGCTGTGTCCCTTATCCTATCTAATAAATAACCCATCTCATCCTTGTACTTCAGAATATTACTGGTAATTTCAATTAAAAATGAATCTAATTCTCCTTTGTTCCATTCGGTGAATACATTGCTCATTTGTTCATTGCCAAGTCCAATACCATCACGCATCACATGGTAAGCTTCACAAATTAGCTGCATGTCTCCGTACTCGATTCCATTGTGTACCATCTTTACAAAATGCCCAGCTCCTGTTTCTCCCACCCAGTCACAACAAGGCTCCCCATCAGCCTTCGCACAAATCGCCTGAAATTAAATAATAATTTATACTTAACAAAATGAACCAAATATACTTGAAATAAAATTTACAAATATTATTTAACTACCTGGAAAATAGGTTTAATATGTGGCCATGCCTTAGGGTTACCTCCAGGCATTAACGATGGCCCATACCTAGCTCCTTCCTCCCCACCACTTACTCCACTTCCAACAAACAGAATACCCTTAGCACCTAAATCATTAGTCCTTCTCTCTGTATCTTGATATTCCGAATTACCGCCATCTATAATAATATCTCCAGCAGATAGAAGTGGTACAAGCTTCTCAATGAAAGCGTCCACAGCCGATCCAGCTACAATAACAGAAAATTTTAATAAATCCAATGCCTACCCATTTGTTTGTATTTATTTTATGCCTTACCTTTCACAAGCAGCATGACTCGCTTAGGCTTTTTCAATTTGCTCACCATCTCTTCAAGGCTGAATGCCCCAACGACCTTTGTGCCCTTCGCCTCATTCTCAAGGAAAGATTTCACCTTATCAGTGGTTCGATTGTAAGCACAAACAACAAAACCATGATCATTCATATTCAAAATAAGATTTTGTCCCATCACAGCCAAGCCTATCAAGGCGATATCGGCAACTCTGTAGAAAAAAAAAAGAATAATGGATACATTACGTTATACAGCACGAAATCTAAAGCACAACTTCCGCAACAATAGTTCAAAGAAAATGTTAATGACTATTGGCTATATTCTAGCGCAATTGCAATGACTCGACGATTGTTACGCTCGTAGCCTAGTCGAGTAGCGGCTAGAATTCGTTCAACTAGAAATTTACAGACAAAAAAATAACGAGTACTCACGGTTCCGTCATCTTGTCCTCTCAGTATTTCGTAAGGCTTTGGGGTTGAAAATCGACCGGTCCCCCAATTGGTACGGCAACAAGTGTCAGATTCGACGCTATATACTGCGATTAGCAATCTTCTATCTCTCGCTCACTTGGCCGCGAGTATCTGCACTGCGCACGCGGTCTCCACGGTATTGCCAGCTCGCGAATAGCTTGGTTCGATTGTGCTGAGACGAGCGCGAGAGATCAGCCGAGGTGATTCTCAACCAATCGGGCGACACTTTATGGAAGCACCAACGGCTCGCTCGTTATCGCAGAGCCGCACAGTCACGGTCCTGACGAATGATAAACTAGACGCTGTGGGAATATGTGAATACAGAAAAAAAAAACGGAACGTGCACGTAAGTTGATACAATGCGATAGAATATCTTTTCGAGTGATTATTGTACGTGCTCGTTTTCGTCGTCGGGCGAATAATCGCCTTTCGATATGTTTCTTCAAGGCTCGATTGGAACAGTTGCTGAGCTTGTCATTTAAGTGTTTGAATGGCACTCTTTGATTTTTTTTATTGGGTTAGAAGTGGGTGAAATAATTTCTCTAGAAACTTGGTTATTAGAGCTGACCATTTCTATTTTAACTTTTGCGTAACCTGAAACGTATTGTAAGTGTATGAGTAAAGAGACAATTCTGTAAAAGTTGTGAATGGTGTACAACGGTAGATCAATCAAATAATTCTTTTCCGTAATTTTTGAATCTCCCGCGCCTGGATTGGCTATACTGTTCGTCAAAAGCGCTGCGTTCGCAGCAGTAGTCATGGAATTTGCCATGATGTCAATATGTCATAATTATAGGATCAACCATATCAACTGGATCAACATTCAATTGGATGCCTCGCTTATACATACATATTGATGCAAACAAGTAATTAGCGATAAATCCAACGTATCAGAGAAAATAAGCAATGCAATACGTCAATAATCAATCTTCAATGTACAATCAACTCAATCGCAATCTGAATTATTCTCGCTCGCAATAAATATCTCGTGCATTATTAGTCTGCTACCGCTGGATATGCATTGAATCCATTCGTACCTAATGCTGGTCATTTAATTTGCCAGAAATGCCAGACAATGTGATACAGCAACTGATAGCCAGCGCCAACATACGGCTTCAATCGCTAACATCCTACGCTAAATTGCTATAGATATATTTATATATCCGGCATAGGTATATGTATTCGTAGATATATATATTGACATCATGACATGTATTGTAAATTGTACGTACACACGCACGTATATGCAACACTTGCAGCCGTCAGTAGACGCTAAAAATGTATGAAGACCGAAAGGAGTACACAATAACACGACGACGCGCAGCTTGACGTAATTTCCAGCTTAAGAAGAAGCTGAGAAAAGCGACGATTCGCGTACATTGGCGTGCGCGCGCGCCGCGATAGATAATAAAACGCGAGTGCGTCGACTGTCCGCGAGGAAACCGTAAAGCGAAAGAAACGAACTGTGTGTGGAGCAGCAGCTCAATGTGTGGGAGACTGAACGCGTGTTTTATAACACGTCGTTGGTCGTGTGTCGCGCGCAGATCCACTTGATTAGATTAGGTCAGGAGAACTCGCGAAAAGGGAACAGCTAGTGCGCGCGCCTACACGATTCTTCCAACGGCATATAAGGCACTATTCTATCCCATCCTAGTTTCGCGCTAAGTATATATATCTTGAGATTTAGTGTATGATTCTGCGGGGAATATATCGAAATCTCCATTCTCCAACCAAGCGAAATTCTCCGATGGCGCGCATGTGCGTCCAGAAGAGCGCGCGTTGCTGAGAGAAAGTTTCCTGGTCGTTCAATTTCGTCCACTCGGACTACACACATACATACTCAGATAGAGAGAGAGAGAGAGAGACGGAAAGGCAGGAAAAAGGAAAGTTTCTCTTTTGCTTGGTATACAATGGTACGGACTGTCGATGGCCAGTAGCAGCTGTGTGACATAACCGAGTCGTCGTGACTATGAGCGAACGCCCTGAATTCTCCGAGACCTCGACCTTCCGTGCGAATTCCTCGCTGTAACCGTCGTTGTACACTCCTTTATATTCGTCGATAGAGCTTCGTGACACGGGGATCTCTGCGCTCCGCTTTTACTCAGTTTTCCTGGAGACCAACGTTCACCTCGATCGCTCGCAAAATGGGTCTCTTGTTTTCGAAGCTCTGGAGCTTGTTCGGGAACGAAGGTGAGTTTCATGCGGGTTACTCTTTGTTGTGACATTCTTGGCAGCTGACGCTGACAAAGGCGAACTGTTGGACACTCGATTTGCTTTATCGTCCGTTTTTTTTTTTAGATTAAAGTGTTTGAAGGAATGCGTCTTGTTATGTTTTCTAATCTTTATCGCTCTATTTCAGAACACAAGATTGTTATGGTTGGTCTGGACAATGCTGGAAAAACAACCATACTTTACCAGTTTCTCATGAACGAAGTGGTGCACACTTCACCAACCATTGGCTCCAATGTTGAAGAAGTAGTCTGGAAAAATATACATTTTATCATGTGGGATCTTGGAGGACAGCAAAGTTTACGTGCTGCCTGGTCTACGTATTACACTAACACAGAGTTTATTATTGTTGTGATCGACAGTATGGATAGAGAGAGATTGGGTGTTATTAGAGAAGAATTATATTCTATGTTGGAACGGGACGAGCTTAGTAAAGCATCTGTTTTAGTTTATGCAAATAAACAGGATTTGAAAGGAAGTATGTCTGCAACTGAGATTTCAAGGCAGCTGGACTTGACGTCGATAAAGAAGCATCCATGGCACATACAAAGCTGTTGCGCTTTGACTGGAGAGGGGTAAGATTTTATTGCCTTGCTCAACTTGTTTTCATTTTGTGAAATTTTTATTGAAATATTGTTTTTATAGACTGTACCAAGGATTAGAATGGATTGTTGGACGTTTAAAGAAGACATGACGTATGATATAACGATTGTATGCACGTTCGATAACCTGTTCGAGCTATAATGCAAGTGCTCATAGGGTCATACACTTTGGCAGCTACCAAAAATTCCAGCTTTCTTTCTGAACAGTTCAAATAGTGTGACTTTCTAGGAGCAATCGTTGTATGTTTATTGTTGGTTCAAAAAAGTTTCCATTTGCATTTTAAAATCAAAGGAACGCTGGCTCGTGCTCGGTTACTAACACGATTGCATGGGAAAGCACATTCATATGTATATAGTTTTGATATTTGCACGTTACAAACAGCAATCTGCTGTGAATAATTTAGACATTGTCTCATAAATGTCGACGATGAACCGAGGATTCTTGACATCCTCAATTATGTATTTAACAGATTTGCTGACTGAAAACGTGCAATGTATCTTGTAAGACTTCCCGACAAGGTTAACCAACGAATCCAAATAAAAAAAATATTCAAAACGAAAAACAGAACACTGAGATACGCAACGATTTCACGATAAGATGATTGTTTCACTGAGCTAAAAACTCGATATCAGTATTATATTGCTATGCAGCAATAGTACAGTATATTAATTTAGTATTCAATCAAATATGCAAGTATAACTCTTGATAAAAAAATGCCGGTACAATACGTATAGAATCAAACTCATTTAAAATACGCGAGGTAGCTGAAAATCGATTTGTTTGTAGATTGATTATATTCGTTACGCGTTAATTTAGCTCAAACTACAACTGTCTTATCGTACATCTGTTCAAAGCAAAGGTGTATCTGTTAGTTTTGTGTCGGTATAGAAATACTCCAAACTGAATAATTTTAAACGTATTTTACGTATGAAATAATGGCGAAGTATATAATTAACGAGTCGGTGACTAAATTTTAGTAACTACTGTCTAACTCGTACAAGAATGAAAAAAAGTGATGGGTAATTATTTTCTCATATTGAGAAAGAGATCATTCTACAATCTACGTTGATGAGATTTTTCTTTTTGCTAATTTTATTTTTAATACATGTTCTGTTCATTCAGTTATTATAACCTACAGTGATCGATGAATTATATTTCTATGAACTTGAAAAATGACTGGACATTTTATATTCCACTAATTGTAACAAGCATGAAATGAATTAAAACCATTTGATTTTATGAAAATGAACTTAAGTGACAAATAAAAAAAGGTATCAGATTATGTCTGTACTGCTCATTTATGTCGCCTCCTGCTCAAGGATCTATAGGATCTAAGAATTGGAATAAATTACAAATATTTCTGATTGAAACATTTTTCTATTTATTTTCGACTTTTTTTTTATTATAAATAAAGCTTAGCACACACGCATTCATACTTATTATCGATGGATCTACCACCGGTCATTCTCCATCTCCAAAATCATAATAATTTACATTAAAACAAATAAAATTCAAAATATATCGTCGAAGTGATTGAATTAAAAACGAACGGTGTACGCCAATATTGCGATTACAATGATTAACAATGATTATCCAAATATAAAAGACTTGCTCTCGAAAAAAGGTGTATAATAATACATAATTATAAATGAATTAGAAATTGATTCGATCAACGAGCAATACCTTCTTCGATGGCAAACGTATAGGAGTTTGACCGACGCCTATTGCTAACAATATTAGCAACCGTTGGGGTATTTTGATCATTTAAACGACGAACGCCACCGTTACGTTGCCTTAATAGTATTGCTTCTCAGGTTGGAGGGAGTTCCGAGCTCTTTTTTTTTCATTTATCAAATAAAAATGTTTAATTAATCGTCGGTGGTTCTCGTTAAAGTTCGCTTTTAAATTCCTATGATTCTAGAATATAATTATAATCGTGTGACGCGGTTACAGGGGTCGCTCGACTAATACTAGTCACACCGTATTGTCTAGGCATAACATTTTCTTCAGTTACTTTTCTGTTTTGCTTTATTCTCACCCTAAGCGCTTTATCTATCTCTCTATCTCTCTCTCTCTCTCTCTCTCTCTCGCGCGCGCGCGATATCGAGCACCCGTCGACGCTCGCTACAATTGATTATTTACGCGACGTCTCATTGGAAATACCCGGCGTTTCTTCGCTCCTCTTTCTTCAACTTCCTTTACATACGTCTGTTACGTTCGATTCAATTTTCTATAGACGTCAATAAAACGCTCTCACTTTCTTCCTTTCTCTTGGATCTCTCACTCGCACACTTTCCTTTCTCTCTCTCTCTCTCTCTCTCTCGCTCTTGCTCTCCTTTTTTTAACCAGTCCTTGTTCAGACTCACTCGCACCAGTTCCATAACTGTCTTTCTCTGAAGAAACAAATAAAAAGGAAAGAATTTCATATTGTCGACCTATATAACAGAATACTCGCTTTTTTATCTTTATATATTGTTGCCCTACTTAATTGTTAATTGCGCACGCTGTTACACACTTTTACATACTCCTTCCAGAGTAAGTGAGTGCGTGTCTCCGCGCTTTACAGCATATCTCTGTCTACAACAATATCTCCGTCGCCGCTTGTTCCCTCGCTTATCTCTCGACTATTCGCTTAATAATAGCTGTCTGAAAAATGGATGATGATTCGATGACGGTAGCAGCGCGCGCTGAACAAACACATCAACGAGTTTTACAATAATCATTATAAGGCGCGACGTGCTGATTTCTATATAATCGAGACGAGTCTTCTGTTTTCCATCGGCAGGGAAACTAAGTCCAAAGTGTGGCTCTCTTCATTTGCTTTCGTACATTTAACATCGTATCGTTATAACTTGATTCCTCTATTTTTTTTTGTTAATCTTCTATCGCGTCGAGCGCCGGCAGTAATGGCAGTTCGTTTGACGCGCGTGTATGTCGTGTAATTCTCATGTGTAAACGTGTCAGTGTACAAGTGTATGTGTACGTATAATCATGTCGTCGGTCGACTTGGTTGGGTGACTGTTCGAACTATAAAGGTGGGGTAAAAGTGTAGCTGTGGCGATTATCTTCGCACAGCTGTTTACTCGCCACATAAGTTGTTACACGATATTGTAGTTTTTCTTATTTTTGTTCAGTTTTTCCTGGATGTGTGGGGTATAAGGACGTTGGTTTTTTTGTTTGTTAAATTGTTATTCTTTGTCGAGCTTGTGGTGGGAAAGGAGGTGACGGCCTTAAGCCTTGACAGCCTTCATGAGGAGATCGGTGCTGAGGGACTTTGGCCTCTCGATAGGCAGACCGAGGGCTCGGGCCCAGACGAGATTGGCGAGGACGCCGAGGGCTCGGGAGACGCCGAACAACACGGTGTAGTAGTTCATTTCTTTCATTCCATAGTATTGGAGGAGGACACCGGAGTGGGCGTCTACGTTCGGCCATGGATTCTTGACCTTGCCGGTCTCGAGGAGGATTGGCGGCACAACCTTGTAGACTTGCGACACCAGCTGCAAACGTGATTAATTAATCGGTTAATCGTTATCACAAATGAAATCATTCGTTTGAATAAAAAAAAAAAACTGCTTTTCGTTCTTTGGTTAGTGGATAGATAATGCAAAATTCGACGAGCAGAAAAGAGTTTGCATGCTCAATCATATGCGTGAAAATGATAAGATAAACGTTAATTTTTGAGGAGAATCAGCCGGTCTATATTTATACTAAGTTTAGCCATAGTAGCTCACCTTGAATAGAGCGTCGTCGGGCAGATGTTTGAGAGCGAACTCCCGCTGGCAGGTGTACCTGGGGTCGGTCTTCCTGAGCACGGCGTGTCCGTAACCAGGTACAACCTGGCCGCTCTTCAGGGTATTCCAGATGAATTCTTTGAGTTTATCGTCGCTGGGATTGGGTCCGACCTGTTTGCTCAGTTTCTGCAGCCAGACCAACACCTCCTGGTTGGCCAAGCCGTGAAGTGGTCCAGCCAAACCGTTCATACCCGCGGCGAATGATAGGTAGGGATCGGATAGGGCGGAACCCACCAGGTGAGTCGTGTGCGCGGATACGTTGCCGCCCTCGTGATCCGAGTGGATGGTCAGGTAGAGGCGCATCAGTTCGATGAACTCGGGATTGTCGTAGCCGAGCATCGTCGAGAAGTTGAAGGACCAGTCCTTGCCTGCGTCTACCGAGCCGATTCCCTTGCCGCCCTTGTAGAGGTTTCTAAAGAGGAAATTTTATAATTTTAATTTATTATTATCCGGACTCATTGTGCAGGTGAAAACCAAAATTTAACATACAGATCGTTTTTTAGATAAGCTTCAAAGAAACTTGAATATAAAGGACCGAAAAATATAGCTTATTTGAATTATTTAACTTCGAACTTCGTAAAAAATCGAATAATTCTATTTGAAAACTTTTATTGAATTAAAAATGATTTTTCAGTTTGGTAAGTAAGTATTACACAAGATAGCTATATAAATGAATATCTATTACGAAGAAGTCATTAACACGAAAATGAAAAGTGGACATAAATTATCGGATTAACGGCGAATGTAGTATAATTACGGCTTGTGGGATACTAATGCGATTTTTCCATTACACTATAGAAGCCGGTTCTTAATTCAATTTATAATATGCCACTTAGTCCCACAGCAATCCACGTTAGAGAGATGTATAATTTTCCCACTAAGAATTAATAATGATGTAGGTATAACTAATAAGCGTTAATTAGATTTTTTTTCGCTTATCGTCACGCCCTTATTCTTACAGACTCTTTTCATTATAATTAATTCATTTGCATTTGAAAAAGAAATTAAAGTCTTGGGAAAAGAATTTTCCAACGAAGCGAGAATGCAAGTAAAACCCTTTGTAAAGTCACGCCCGAGAAGTTTAAAGGCTGTCTCACCTGTAGATGGTGGCGGCGACGACGGGCAGCTTGGCGATAAGATTCATGGAGTCCTCGTAGACGCTCTCCCAGTACTTGGTCTTGTGTACGCCGGCCGTGTAGGCCTT
This sequence comes from Megastigmus stigmatizans, assembly GCA_900490015.1. Classification (NCBI taxonomy): domain Eukaryota; kingdom Metazoa; phylum Arthropoda; class Insecta; order Hymenoptera; family Megastigmidae; genus Megastigmus; species Megastigmus stigmatizans. Next base: position 10,803 of record UELV01080155.1, on the reverse strand, counting down.
GACGAACTCGCTCTCGCTGTTGAGGATGGTGATGGCCGCGGAGAACTGGGACATGGGGTGAAGGGACTTGGGGAAGTCGTTGAGGGCCTTGGTCACGTGGGCAGGTAGGGAGCTACGCGCCGCCCACTCCTTCGAGATGGCCTTGACTTGGGCGTCGGTCGGGATGTCGCCCGTGATCAGCAGCCAGAATAGACCCTCGGGCAGTGGCTCGGCGCCACCCGCTGCTTTCGGCAACAGTTTCTGGCACTCGGGGATGGATTTGCCACGGAAACGGATACCTTCCTCGGGATCGAGTACCGATGGCTCCCACACCAGACCCTTGATGCCTCGCATACCACCGTACATCTGTCGATTACAGAACATTTTCTCACGATCTGCATCTTCGTTTTATGTTGGGCTGCAGCGCATATTTGACTCGTGACGAGTGCGGATAGTTTGTTTGCTGAGTGAACGATAGACAATTTGTATTGCAAGAGATGAGATGCATCGAGACAAAAAAAAATCATTTCCAGACTAAAAGAATAGTTCGTTCCAAACGATTATAAAATTAATCTATAGCTTTTAACAACCGGCTTATTACGATCTTGAAATGCATTACGAGTAAAATTATTTAAATATTCTCGAGCTATTCAAATCAATATGCTAAACATTCTTCGTACACTCGACCAATTATCGCTGCATGAAATATCTCAAAACGACTCCTTATCCCTCGCGTCTACACACGCGAGATACAACGAGGGCTGCTGATCCCGTGAAACTCAATCCACGAGTATCTTATCGCTTAGGTCTGTGTGGTCAATACACGGAAAAAAAAAGATGAAGCTACTTATACAGAGGATCGCACGCGTCACGGGCCGCGCTCATGCATAATCGATGCGCGATGCGGTGGCTTTTTCTTAGTTCGCGCGCGCCACGTGACGATGGTAAAGACAGACGAGAGATTTCTGGGCTACCGGTGGTGGCGGACAGCTGAGCGATCGCGATTGTCTTTGCACGAGGTGTTGTATTGTGTTCTCATATGATTTATCATTGTGCAGTATAAAACATGGGTGAATGGTTCGTTGTTACGTAACTCAATACGGTTCGTGTTAATTATAATTTCGTCGTATTTTTTTTCTTCCTTCAATTAAACAAAGGAGAGAGAGAGAGAGAGAGAGAGAGAGAGAGAGAGAGAGGAAGTCGCGGTTATGCGTGTGCATCGTACTTTTGCAGATGTATGAAGTCATGCTTTTAAAAGGCGTATTTATGATTATGCAAAGATTATACAAAAACTTCAAACGTTATTAATTTTTAAAATTATTGTCTATTCAAAACTGAGAATACTACGAAATTATATATTTAGCATTTTTCTATTATTATGGAAAAAACACACTTTTTTTAAAGTTTTTTTAGCTCATCTCTAATTACAACTTCTAAAGCGTAAGAAATATTAAGAATATTCCGGCTAAATTTATTCAAACGCAAAATAAAGCAAAATTATATGTCCATCGTTCACTCCAACAGCCAGTGTATATACATTGGCAAACCGAACGTAATAGAAAAATAAATAATATAGTAATATAATCTTACCATGTCAACGGTGACTTCGCCGACTTTGGTGGCGCCATGCGACTTGCGGAAGGCCTTGATGCGCTCCTGTTCCTTCGGGATCTTCTCGCTGAGGACCTTCTTGAGGTCGGTCGAGGCATCGGCGAGTCCGCGGATTCCCACGCCGCTACTCAGTTTCTGCAACGAGACAAAAATTCGCATACGTTAGACTCCAATTATTCCTATACGAGGATTGCATGCGCATAACTTATACTATCGGGAGAATTAATAGCGGCGAGATAATTGATATAACGAGCTTTTTTCGTTCTGTAGTATTAATAATTTATTACGATTCACTGCGCACCGCTCGTACATGGCTGAAAATATTAACGGCACATTATACGAGCAATTTAAAAGCATGCGTGCGTCTTGGTCTGACTGCAGGCAACGAAACTTTTGGATGTTCTCTCGCGAGGGGATTGATCGTAAAAGGTGTGGATTTGCCGCGTTCCTTCCTGACCTACTGACCGTACAGAATTGCGTGCTAGTCTCAAGGCTAGCTCTCAATTACGAAAGTAGTCGTACAAGCAACTGTAAGCCCGGAAAACTTCAACTCTCACAAAAACCCAGAATTGTGTGCGTGTAAAAAAAGTAGGCGTCGACCGTGACGTTCTACACACATCGTAAATTCAGGTAATATAACACACTCGGCAAATCGTCACAACTTCCCGAGATAAGGCGCAATCTTTATAAAGGAAAATTAGGAATGCGCTATCGCGCAAGTGTGTCGCGCGTGCGTAAGGTCTGCGTTTTTTTTCCTTCGTACTCATTTTTCCTTGTGCTTGTTCTATATTCTTTTGCTGGTCGTTTCCTCACTCGCGGTGAGGGCATTTGAAAGTTCCCAGACTCTTTTCTTTTCCCGAGTACGGAAAAAACGCGCGCGCGCGCTCGCGCGAATTACGCGAGAATCGTAATGAGAAACGAATAGCTTTGCAGTTTTCTTTCGACTCCTACATTTGGTTGATTAGTTTGCAGTTTCAATGGTTCTTAAAGTTTAAAAGAGTAAAAAGAAACCCTTTTAAAATGTTCGCATTCTAAATATGTAAATAGATAATTTTAGATCAATGTATGTATATTAAATACAAACCACTTAAACTAGTGTTTACTTTTTATCGATCTGAAATACGTTTCTTTCGATTCTCGGAAAAAGAAAACCAATTAGACAAAATCACATACAGCAAAATAGAAGAAAATTGAGACATTCGTTTCCTAAAAATACAGGAAAATTAGAATCTATTTTCCTCCGTCATTCGCTATATACTTTATTTTTAATTACTCTATAAACGTCACTGGAATAGAGCAATTTCCAGACGCGATAAAAAAAGTTATTACCCGCATTCGTTACGATAAATATAACATTTCCACACTATTCGCGCATCGTTCCGACCAATTTCACTCCCAGTGTGTCAAAACATTCCAACGGAATTCGGAAAGGTCGACATAAAAAAATGGCAAAGTAATCCGATCGAAGATCGAAAATGCCATGCGTTATCTCCCTCTCCAGTGCACGCACGCGGTGTGTACAATATAAAGACTGTACACGCAAGAGCGAGAGAGAGAGAGAAGCCGACCTTGAATCAACAATTGAGCGGCGAGTGTGTGTGTGTGTCGACTGCCCCGCGCCGCGGCAAAACAGCCACCTAACCGTGTGTATTACGTAAAAAAAAGAGTACGTATATGTATATAGCGACGCGCGTGTGCAGGCCGCAGTCAGCTGATGTTCCATGTATTGAACTCTAATGAACGGACCGAGCGAGAAACGTCCGGGCGGCTCATCGCCACGCCAGGTTTGCAAGGAATAACCGCTGCAGCGGGCATATTTGATGTAATACGCCAGTTATAAAAGATTTTTTTTGTGTGTTCCTTCTGTTTTTTTTTGTTTTCAAAGCTGCAGTCGATGACGGGTTTTACGTACTGTCTTGGGGAATTGCTGTCATTTAGTCGGTCTGAGTTATATATAGCTTTGAATAATGATTTTTTCCGATGTTATAATAATTATTCTTGTAAAATGAAGAACTGAGGAGCGAATTGTTGAGTGCGACGCGAAATTTTACAGATCTACTGATGGGAAAAACTTGAAAAAGTCTGATCAAAGGTCGGACGACAAGTTATAGATATCATTATCTATAAGAACATGTTTAAGTAGATACATATCTAATATATATATATACTTATATATATATAATATATATACTTATATATATACACACACACATATATATATTGGGCTTGTCTTACTTAATGCTCTATTTAAATATATGTATAATAAAGTTGATAACGGCCGACTTCTCATCAGTCAAGTCCCATTCTCTTTCTTTTCTTATGTATGATTCTGTTTTTGCAGAGCTTATACTATATACTCAGATTACGATATGAAAAAATTTAATAAAATATATACTTTATTTCTTATATTATTGATTTCCTCGTCGATATGAATATAAGATGGATTTGATTGATATGCGACCCGAAAGGCAGATGTGCTCATGTATTTATAATGGAGCGCATGTATAGACTAAATCAATTACTGCACTCGCGTCAGCTAAGAAAATGAAATTACGCACTGTAAACATCATCTGTCAGTTATGATTGTGCTATCTCCAAGAAAAATGTATCGCTCCACCCTCTACATTTCCTATATTGATATAATCAATAACTTCACAAAGAAATCCATTTCATAATTATGGGCTTACTCGAAATTACTAAACATTAAAATCATTTTCAAAGTTTTGCCCAATCAAATATCAACCACTGCAACACAACTATAATACTATTGTTGTCTAAAAACAATTCCCCGTACAATCTCAAATCCATTCATTCACAGAAGGAACAAATTCAAATCATTCCACTTGCACACACGTGGAAAGATCCTGAGCTATACGAATCTTGAACATTCTATAAAGCAGCTCTGCCATAATGAGGAGATACATGGACGAGTGTGTAGTGACTGCAGCGGCAATTATGAATCAGCGAGTCTTCCCGAGTCGCATATGAGACTATACACTCGATTATTGCTCGCGCGGAATGTGTAAGGAGTCGCTGCTAAAGCGGGACACTCGCTATCGGGAAATGCGCGCATGTGTGTGTACGTGTGTGGCACGAGCTCTCGAGGGGACTTGTCAGGCAAAAACTGCGAGAAGTTGCAGCTAAATGAAAAAGAGAGTGATGCAGATTTGCCAATTAATTGTCGCGATGAGATAAGCTAAGGTTGCGTGTTTTCTCCTGCTGATAAGAAAACTCGTTGAGATGCTGGTCGGTTTTTCATATTGATTTCGCTTAGGTGCTATAAGTTAACTTGAACGGATTCAAGATTTCTAGTGTCTAACTTTCATAAGAAAATAGATCAGTTATAAAAAAAACCACTGCCAATTCAATGGTACTTAGTTTCTTCAAACTAATTATTTGTTCTAATATATATTATACATATAATTTATTCATAAATCATAATTAATAATTAATTTAAAATTTAAATTATTATTAAGATTTCAAATGTATTCTATAAATTTTGTATCATCCTACTTTATTCAAAACTATAAGGTGTAAGTATACATTATTTTTTAAATTAAATTGTAAATATAATGCAAATAGCGATTTTTTCATTTTTTTTTTTGCAAAATCATTTATCAAATTTCGTTTAACACACCTTCATAATTCTAAATACTTTTTCATTCGCTTTCTAAAAAAATTTTTTAGGAGAGGAAACCTTTTATTTTATTTTTAAATTAAAATTTCGTCCTTGTTTTTGAAAAACCGCTTATCCTGACTCTCGTACCGCGCAATCGCATTGAAACATACATAATTTTTAATCTTTTATAATTCCCTTTTGAACAAAAAAAGTTTTAAAGGTGAATACCTCATTTTTTTGTATTTGTAATTAAATTGTACATATAATAAAAACAGTGAATTTCGTCTCTTTATTGAAAAACTTCGTCTGATGATTTTCGTACCGTGAAATTGCATATGAAACCTATATTATGTCTAAGTTTTTTAATTCATTTCTGATCAAAATATTTTTGCACATACTTAATTTCTTATTCAATTTGAAATATTCAATAAGGTTATTCTTCTGATATCACAGCCCCACGTGACCGAACTCTGGGGGTATAGCATTCAAATTCACAACTTTCTTTTATTAGAAAAATAAAATGTATCAAGAAGATTTTCAAGTACCTTGTCAGATGAAAAAAATACTTTAATATTTAAACTACAGAATAATGCGCTAGGCATGCTTTGGAAACGTATAAAAATTGAGTATTTATGAATATAATCGTATTTCAAAAGAAATTGTTATATCGCTGTTTAAAATTTTTTAATAAAAAACGATAAAACTGAAATATAGTATAAACTAATATGAAAGAAAACCGATTTTTTCATTAAATTCTTGAAAACCCTCAATAACTATAAATTTACATAGAAATATTCACCTTTTTATGAATAACAATTGAACGACACAAAATAATCTAAAATATATTGTTCGAGGTTGAAGAATAACAAATAAAGATTTGAGTAATAAAAATTAGAAAAAGATTTTTCAAAAATCAAAAAACGAAATAAAAATATATGAATATAATCGTTATAGTTCTTTCTTTCGCTTCATTCGTTAAAGAAAACAAAACTTTTGAACTAAGTTTCATCAAAATCGGTGCCATAGTTCCGAAGATATCGAGCTGAACTTATATACACAAACATTTTTTAAAAATAGCATATACGTATCGACTCCTGGATGTTCAAAACATACTTCTATAATGTTATCTCAAGCATTTTTTTTTCACCATTAAAAAACTTCTTTTTGGAGGAAGCAAATGAGAATTCTTGAAATGTATGAAGCATAGATTTAGCACTCATTTTATTATTTCACTGGCTAATAATATAAGCAATTTTTCCGACAATTGCTTGTAAACAAGATCTTTTAATCTTTCGTCACTCACATGCCTTTCTATAAACCTTTATTTCAACTCAAAGTTCAAGCAACTCGAATTGGAGTGATTCCATTAATGACGCTTTGAGTCATGATGCAACGATAACTCAAATCCATTTAAAAAATGAAGAAAAAGAAACAAAAAGCGTGTAGTTGTCAGGCCGTCAACGAATAAGAAAGTGGTATACGATGTGCGGGGAGAGTCCGAAGGTCGGTGTTCGAGCCTCTTATCGTCTCGCAACAAATATCAGTCACTTTTTCTCTCGTCTCGCCGTTAGGTGCAGGGGGACTTTGGATCTTCTCTTTTCTCCTCCGCTTTATCCTTTCTACCGCCGTAACGAGAATGAGAGCGAGAACTCTTTTTGCTTTCACACTATGCACGCCTCTTTCTGCGCGACGTTGACGCTCCGTTCGCTGTTTTCATTGGGCGCGAGATAAGAGGAAGCGGTCAGAAGAAGGTGTGTTATGAGAGCGTTTGCTGCATTTTTTTTGCTTCGGTTTTGTCTCGAGGAGAAAGTCTTTGTGCTGATTTATCATTGGCGAGTGTTTTTGCGTATACCTAATTGCAGGGTTGGCGAGATGGAGCGAGTATAACTTAAAGTTGACTAAAAAAAGCTTTACGTTTTATCGTGAACTGCAGACTTTTTCGTTTTAAAACATGGCGTTAGCTAATGAATCACTGTGTACTCAAATTGAATGATGCTATTACAGTCTAAAGAATTAAATTGTAGCAAGATCTGATATGGTAATTGAAAGAGGCATTAAAATTATTGAATGTTTTGAAAAAAAAAATAGAGAACGTCAGTATACGTTCACTCGACTGTGCCCACATTACAGTTTAAAATGCAACAATTAAAATCTAGTTATTTATCTCTGCGAAAAAAGTAAGTAATAAACAAACGAGCTGTAAGTAAAATTATTTTTACCCGCAATAACCCAACAATAGAGCAACTGCACGTCTTTAGTGCGAACTAATTTTAACGCCTCGTATACACACGCACAAGAGAAACCGAGTAGAAAGAATACATCCATTGACCAAAAAAATTTGGCAACCAGAACAAAACATTACGCAACTCGCCCATACAACTCTCCTTCATAAATCATCTCCATTCGCAAAAATACATCTCAGACTCTCACCACCAAGATTCGATTCTACGCGTCTGTATATACACTTAAAACAAACGAAAAAAAAAATCGTTAGAGTAGATTTGGCAGAGTTGTTTCTCTATATACGCCACCAGCGTGCGGAGGTTAAAGCTCAAGTTCCCTCACATTGTCCCGAGGCGCTAAGCGCTTTGAACCGGCCTAAAGCCTCTCCCCCGTTCTATACCACACACATGCATGCACATCATTCGTCGCAATTATCAAGAAGAGAAGTCCACCGAGGTTCGTCCAACTCGAAAGCCACGCGGCTATAAATCTCGAGCTCAATTTGTGTATACTAAACTGTTTATCTACTTATCGTATTGTTCAACTCAGAGATAGACAAAATGGTTGGTTCCTACTGTAATAAGGCCCAGCTTATTAATGAGATAGCAATCATCGCTGGTGAAAATAAAATTTGTCGTTGGATTATTGCTGTACTTAAGACAGTTAAGAATTTGTTTGCTATTAGGTAACTGTCAAACTCTCTGGAATCAATTCGCTTATGCTAATGAGTCAGTGAAGTGCAGATCGGAGCAAAGAAAGTGCTTTTATCGGAAGTCTCGATAGCTGTTAAAAAAAACTTTTTTGTTCAACGCGATGGTTACGTATAAACGTGGAATTCCATCTTAGAAGGGTAAATCAGCTTTTTTTTTTAAATTATCGTTCACGAGACATTGAGAATCGAAGAAAAAGTGCGGAACAATACAGATAGTTACTCAACAAAAAACACGCCGCGTGTAGATGACTGCTTAGCATCGCGTTGGATTTATCGTGAACTTGGGAATGGTTTCGATGACTCTTCTTGATGCGTTGAGCAATCATTTTGACAAGTTCAAGCTTATTGTGGTAATTTGAATGTATATAGCTATATGAAAGTTTGTTAGCGTATGCAAAAACTGTACATCTTTAGGTCACGATAAATAACATGCCGTAGACGTATAATACAGTTTTCGGTGCATGGGTCAAACTAATATTTAAGCATAATTTAAAAAATCGAATACTTTTTTTAATATTATCTGCGAATGTTTTTCGTACGAGAAGACAGTTTGGCATTAATTACATTTTTCTATACAAATTAAAAATTATAAACGATGTTTATTATCAAAGTTGTGTAGACAAGAAAATGATATATTGTTGGCAAATAGCTACGTCACGTAATTAATTCGAAATAACGAGCTGAAGATCACGTCTAGTTTATATCTCATTAAACGGCAAATTTCTCGCGCCTAACAGTCGTATGACGTATCGATCGAAATCTGAACGACTGAACACGAACGTTCTTTTTTTCCTTATCTACCAAATAATCGTTAAACACGACACCTCATACTCAATACAGATTCAATAATCAATACAGATTAAAACGTCAATTGAATTTATCGTATAAAATCAAGAGAAATTTTTTTTCCATCTTAACGATAAATCTAAATTGATAATTCCCCTACCCTTCAATGCATAAATTGATCTATTTTAAAAATCAACGATCGGGGCATCGATTTCCTCCCATTATTAACATTTTCGACCCACAGCAAATCTGAATATTTCATACCCATGCCACTACAACTCATTCGCTATCAACCACATTGTCCACGTGTATATCTGATACATCTATATCTGCCTGAAGAGGTTGTAAAAGAAAAGACGAGGAGCATCCATTCATCACATGCGGATTTCCGAGATCGTACGACGTTTTAATGTCAATAACGAGGCACGCGGTGTTAGCTCTCGATTACATCATACCCTATCACAACTATATCATGTATCGTGCAGTGTGTAGAGTTGTAGGAACATCGATGGCATGCTCGACTGTGACACGCGTTGAATGCGACAATGATTTGCGGAAATTCTTCCGCGCGCTTAGGTTCCAATTATGTACGCCTTGTGGTGACCGAGTGCGATGCCTCTCACTGTATATACATTTCGCGGGAAAATGTCAAGGCTTTTCAGCAGCGGATAATAATTTACGGTGGATTCCACGAAAGGAAAATCTTGCGATCTTGGCTGGAATTTCGTGGCTCATAGAAACTTTTTTTTTTAATTTTGCTGGGGAATGAATCGAGGAATGAATATAGTTAATTGTGATGAAGCATTAATTTTTTTAACGAGATGGACAAAAAATTGTTTATGTAATTAAGAAACATTATAGATACGTAAAAAAGTGTAAAAATAAATTAAAGTAAAATTGTTTGTAATTGTTTACATCTCTTATATTTTATATACTAGCTACAAACCCATGCTCGTTACGCATACTTTATCGTCAAAACATTTTAAAAATGCTTAATGATTTATTATATCATATTGTAGTAAATTTTAATGATGAAACTAAATTTCATAAATATAATTTAACATAAGTATTGATGCATAATTTGTGCATAGAACCCAATGTTAAGTTATCATAAATTTCAATTAATCAATTAGCAAAATTTAAACTCATGCATATTGCGCGCCGAAATTGATTTTATTTTGGCTCCACTCTTTCTGGGCACAACTTTTTCATAAGAGGATTTTTCATTACAATATAATGTTTCCTCAAACTGCTTGAATTAGAAAGTTTTTCAAAAGTCACTAACACTAACAGAGAATATTTATATAATAACATAATTTGAATAAAAAAAAATATTCCAAAAAATGTAGCGCTAGAACACTATCGAATGTTCGATGAATGGAGCACTAAATAGACACATGTACATAACACTTCTCGCACCACGTGTCTGCCGAGAGTCGCGCACTCAGCGCGCACAGACACACACACGCGTAATCGCCCCGCCACACACACGCTTCTTTTCTTTTTATGTTTTTGACGTCACGCCGTCATCGAGTGTCCCGGACTCCCGAACGAGTGATGACTCGATTGCCGCAGAAACTGCCGTACGGCTACTGTACGTTTTGTGGCGAGTTCGAAAGGGTTCGCGAATTTAACTGGTCGAGATTGTGTGTCGCGCGGGAGAAAGAAGATTCGGCTTATTGAATGAAATCGCTCTAATCCACCCACACCCACGTATACATATATATCTCACTATTAAATTCTAGTGTGTGTGTGTGTGTGTGTGTGTGTGTGTGTGTGTGTGTGTGTGTGTGTGTGTGTGTGTGTGTGTGTGTGTGTGTGTGTGTGTGTGTGTGTGTGTGTGTGTGTGTGTGTGTGTGTGTGTGTGTGTGTG
>UELV01080154.1:0-27160 GCA_900490015.1 Megastigmus stigmatizans | reverse complement strand
GGATCTATATACATTTGAATACAAATATAGAGCAATACATGTATTGTAAATAAATGTATTCATTCTTCATAAGTTTGCGCGAATGTATAAATGCAGATTTCGCCCTCGAGCTTTTGCATACGCACATTATTTCCTCTCCGTGTTCCCCTCCGCGCCACGAAACGCACGTTCTCCCCTCCGCGCCACGATACGCACGTTTCCCCTTTTCTCCTCGATACACACATTACCCCCTCCACGCGGCATTTCAGAAAGTGCGTACGGTTCGAGGCTCGGCCGCGAGGTGCGTCCCGATCGAAGTTGGCTCGCCTTTTCAACATTGGATCGGCGATCTCCCTATTCATCTCTGCTATAAGGCTGACGACTTTTCTCCGATGGCATGTTCTATATATATACTTGTTTATACCCAGCTGTCTGTCAGTGAACAATTGAGCGCTTTATGTTGTATCGTTGTAAGTACATGCACTAATCACGATTAATAATATCTTCTGTTTACAAGTAGATTGGTAGATAAGACTTATAATACCAAATTCAAACATTTATATTTCCTTTTAAGGTTTCAAAAAATTTATCTAATCAAACGTTTTAAATCAACAGGTTAATGATTGGCGACACATTTTGTATTTGAGAATATAATAATGAATTATAACGATCATAAAACTATTTTCACAAAAAGAAAACGATGGACGGATGCAGAAAAACGATTATTATTGAAAAGCCTTAAAAAACATGGATCAAAAAACATAGAAAAACTTAAAATGTACTTACCCAATAAATCTAAAAGTTCAATCGAACAAATGATTCAGAAATATAGAGCTATTGCAGAACTAGGAAAGAAAGAAGTTAATTCCCCACTAGATGTATGGTTAAGAAGTGGAATATTTAGTGAAGAAAATGATCTTGTTCCTGAAGCATTATTATTTATATATCTATTTGAAAAACATCCACCACCGGAAGAAACTGCAGGTATTGATATCAGGTATGTATTATATTTAAAATATATAATTTAGCTTCATAAAATTAAATTTTTATATTGTTTATTGATTCTTTTTTGTATTTTTTTTTAATGTATATAGGCAGATTTATAGGTTTTTATATGCAGCTACTCAAGGAGCAGCATCGGTGGAATCTTTATCAACAAGAACAGAACAAGAGTTTAAAGAATTATTGCTTACAGTAGATAAACAAATATGGCCTGCAAATGAATTGAATACAACAGATTATTTAATTAGTAGATTGTGCAAGATAGAATCAGAAAAATGTTATGAAAAAAAGACCAGTGAATAAAGTTTTAATTATGAGTTCAAAACAAAAAAATTGTTAAATTATTTAACAAATTTTATATTTTTAATATAACTAATATTAATTAATAAATTAATATGAAATCTATGTTCATGGTATGTTTATTCTGAAAAATTTTTCCACTCATACTTTTCTTTTAAGAACAGTAATGTAATTATAATACAAGTTAATGGATTATTAATTAACATTATACTTTAATGGAAATAAATCTCTTTATAATTATATTTTACATACAAACTTTTCATAAACAACGAGTCATTTTGTTTACATATTTTATATCAAATACATAATAGTATTTTAAATTTTGGCAATATATTAAAAAACAATTTATCATTTGTATTTTAAACAATACAATCTTATAATCTTACATGTAGTTCTAGCATAGAATTCTTTTCTAAGCATATACTTTAGAGTGTAAAAAAATATTTTAATTTGACTATAAATAAAACTAGACCATAAAACACTGTACTTCAGGTGATCAATATAATTACAAGTATTTAAGTTTTCAAAAATATCCCATTGGTTCATTAAAAAGTAAATTACTTGTTTTTTACATAAAATTATAGGTGTTTAGTTATGTACACTTGTATCATTGTGCTTCAAAATCTTCCATGATTCAAATGAATAGTTAAACATTAAAGAGATAAATCTAACTTTTTTCATTCCTTATAATTCTACATATTGTTACTACTTATGTAATAATAATAATAATAATAATAATATAGTATTTTTTTAAAATTACAATTTATCTAATGAGATGTAAATAATGGTTTATAATTACCTAAATAAAATTAAAGTAAAGTAGTTTAATATATGGTGTTTAATCCACCATTTTAATAAATTCTTTTCTATTTACTCAGAATCCAAAATTTAAATCAATTGAAAAATTATAATAGCTTATTTTATTAATAGATTTTGTATTCTGGTAAGAAATTCATTAAGTCTTCATATCTAACTACTTCTTAAAATTAATCTTTTAATATCTCCCATGCATCATCTTCCAGTTTAGAGTTCCAGTTTGAGTTCGTTTTATCTGATTCAAAATTAATCAAGGGTTCCTCTTTCACCTTCTTTTCTTTCACTTTTCTTATAGTAGGCTTGTTATCAGCACTTGCTTCTTTTGATGCTGAGTTAGTATTCCATTCCCAGTCAGAATTAGGCGAGCTTGGAGATGTTGCACCGGATTTGCTAGCAGAATGAACATATATAATTGTAAAAACTATCTAACATAAAAAAATAAATATTTAAATAGCTATAAAATTACTTTTGGTTTGATCCTGTTACTAATGATGACTTTTCATTGGAATATTTTCTATAGTCAGTATTACTCTGGTAAGAACTAGTTGAATCTTGGTAGTTGCCATGTGAATTATAGTAGCTCTGTTCTGTTGAATTACTTCCACTGATATCTCCCCAACCACGCCTTCCCAAATCACCGACCTGTTAAATAAAATTTTGTAAATAAATACATTGTTTGTATGATTTGAATTTACATGTATAAAAAGCAATGAATATAACAAGAAGCAAAAAAACTGATTGCCAAAAGCGAATTTCTACCTTAGCAGCTAAATTACTGACTTGACTTCCTACTTCTTCCAGAAGTGTACCTTCACGTACCTGGAGTAATTGAAATAAATGAAAAAAAGAGTAAAATAAGACAAACCATAAAAAATAATAATCATAAATTATAAAATAAATAAAAACGAAAAGCAGAAAAATAATAAAACACACCTTGTCACCTACATTAACAGATATCTCTGATACCTTTTGTGTAGCAATTCCTCCAATTTTGATAGCATTTTCTGTGGCTTTGCTGGCTATTTTAGTTGCAGAAGAAGAAAATAAGGACCATCCCTAAAAGATATACATAATTACTTTACAAGTGAAAAATATGTGATGTGTTATTTTATAAAATAATTTTTTCATACACTGGCAAGAGATGATAATGCTGTATCAACAAATTCTTGGGAAGTACTTTTTGGTACTGGAGTCATTTGATATCCAAATCCACCATACTTTCCACCTTGGCTTGGAGGCAAATTTCTATAAAATATATTAAAAAAAATTAAATAAAGTAATTTCAATAGTGTGACTTTGATATAAATGCAATTCTTACTCTGGGCGAGTTGCATTTTCATTTTGCTTCCGTGCAAAAAAGTTTTCAGTTTGAGCTTTAAAGTCTGGAGTATTGATATTTTGGTACGATGAACCAGAATCATTTTGATATGAACTACCATAATTTTTTTTACTTTCAATATGAGTTGGAGTAAAATCTTTTGCAGTTGAACTACTAGGGCTCCATGATTCTCCGCGTGCTAATGTATTTATCTAGAAAATTAATTATAGTTTTATTAAATAAATTAAAATTTTGAAAATTATAGAGAAACTGGAGAAAATCTTGTTAATTACTTTATCCCTATATAAAGCAGCAGCTTTAGTGTTGTATTTTTGTGTAATGGTCATAGCATCATCCCAGTCAGGCTGCGATTCAAAGAATAGGCGAGCTTTTCTATTTCCTCCAGCTTTCATTTTTTCAAGTTCAATGTCCTTCCACTTGTCCATGGAGATGGAACGAACAAATGATAGGTGGACACCAAGTCCCCTATGTTTTCCTGAGCACTCCAAACATATCCAGATTCCATACGTGACTGATACCCATTGTGGGTTATGAGCACCACACTCAAAGCATTTCTATATTGAATGAAAAATCATAAGCATTATTTTTAAAAATGAATTTGCTATTAACATTACGTAAGTGAATCAAAAAAGATCAAATTAATTGGCACTTACATTATTTTCATCGTGAGGCTTTAAATCACTTAAGGCACGACGAGTACGCGGACTGGCCATTTTTCCGAGCGCACCCGATTTTACAGTGGTTTTTCAAATTTCTTCCACGAACACAATTTTCTACTCTATAACAAGTAGTAGATTGTCGTTCATGGAACAGATATGGGCGAACAAAACTGTCGAATACTGTATGGCTGCTAAGCGCGAGGAGAAAATTATGTTGTCTGCAATCAATCTTTTTCTCCAGCTGGAACACACACACGCACAGGCACGCACACACGTAGATTGCACGAGACTGCCACGCTTCATCTTCTCGCACAGTGAGCAGTCTCCCCGACGTCCCCGTGCATTAACCTCGCGCACACTCACCTCGTCGTTTTTATTTTACCAAAGAGCCACCATTCATAGCTTACTTATTGGCAGAAAATTCACCCTGGACTCCTTCGAGCGTTTGATTGAAATTATTTGCATGTGTAAATAACCATTTGGCAATGCTACAAGTTGATGTTGCGAGACAAATTTGTTGATGAATAATTTACGATAATGCACCGAGACAATTCTTTCAATTTATGAATTTTTATTTGAATAACAAATTAGATGTAGGAAAAGGAATGAAGCTGAAATTGAATGCATTCAGGGTTAGAATATATAATTTTGGCGTCAACAAGTGCTTTCGGAGCGCTGCTGCACTCTTCCATCCAATATATATATATATATATTGATAACTGAGTGAAAATTTTAAAATCCAACAAAAATATGTATTAAATTCTTTAAATAATTAATTATCATTAATTATTTAAGTTGATTAATCATATAATATTGTTTATCTTGTGCATTTTTCTAATAAAAGCATAACAAAATTAGGAATTCCTATGGCATTGGTTGTATTAAAAATTCATGGCTGTAGACTCCAAAGGTCAAAAAATCCTTTCTGAAAGTAGCAAAAAATGAAGGAAAAACTGCTAGACACGCGTGCATTTTTCAAAAGACCACGACGCGCAAAAATGAGAAAAAAAATAATCCAACAAATCAATGACCGGAAAAAAATAGCAGCGTTAAAAAATCGCGCTTAAACTCGTTTGAAAAAGGTGTGCGCGCGCAGTTCCTCGCTTTCATTGGTCGGCGTCTTCTATCAATGGTTCTTATTGTTTTTAAGAACACCTGAAAATCCATCTGGTATGTGTGCGTCTCTGTCCTCGGCAGTGCTCGGCCATTCCCGTTGCACTCTCCCTCTTTCTCCCTCCCCTTTCGACCGACGCGTATACCTACCTACGAAAAACCCCACCCATCGTCCCGTGACAAATGCAACTTTTACTTCCGGCTGAGTTCGGCCTCGGCGTGAGAGGAGAGATTTTCGAACTGTAGGAGCAAGAGAGACAGAGAGCTGCGTGCGAGAGTGAGAAAGAGAGAGGCAAGTCAAGCTGAGTGTTGCTAGTGCAAGCCCCGTTCGCATCGTGTCGCTCAGTGCCTCTGCGCTTGTCGTCCCCCTCGGCTGCTTGATTTCCGTGCATACGTGTGTTATTTCGTCTTTGCCGCCGCCGTCGCGCCACACACTCTACTCCCACAATAAATACGAACCTCTCGCAGCAGCTCAGCCGCGCGCAACGTATATACACCACACCATCATCAAGCAGTCGCCGAGGAGAGATCCAACACACGCACGAACGCACTCACACAACAGGCTCGCTCTGAATTAATATAATATCTCTTCTCTCCTTGCTACGAGAGACCGCCACATCGCAGCACATCATTTGCAATTTGCAGTCGTATATCTCCGAGGGAAACCTTTTGTTTGTCGTATGTCCATCCAGAATCTCAACACATTCGGTAAGCATGTTTTTTCTTTACCACTTTCTAACTTTTGTTTCGCTGTTGCGCTCTAGCATTTCCGAGCGCGTGCTCCGATTTATGCCTCGGCGCGCAATCGTGCGAGACGGTCTAATAATTAAGAGTTTTGTATATTGAGGAGCGAAATTCAAGGGGAGACGCGAAAAGTGGAGAACTAGTGAATCGACACATTATTAAAGCCTTATAGTCTCTCGAGGACACGCACTCCGTGTGTGTGTGTCTCTCGTCAAAATGGCGGTGGCGTCTTCCCTCTTACACCGTACAACGCAATCATGCGCCTCGTCGTCGCGGCAGCTTTCGAAAAAAAATCCGAGACATGACATTTTTACGTCCAATGCTCGTGCGACGCAGTTTGCTTTCCTCCATTTTGATGTAGCTATCGAGGATCTAGAGTGATCATTATTATCTGGACCCTCTCGCACGTTTTGGAGCGCATTCTACCATGTTGGATTGGCAATAGCTGTGTGAAATAACATTAATTTGAATTAATTTATTTTTTCTTCTACTTTCCAGACCCCTTTGCAGATGCAATCAAGGGTTCAGATGATGATGTGCAAGACGGTCTTGTACATATAAGGATCCAACAGCGGAATGGTCGCAAGACCTTAACAACCGTGCAGGGCCTCTCGTCTGAATATGACTTGAAGAAAATTGTTCGAGCATGTAAAAAGGTAAGATTAGCAACAATTGGTTGTGTAAATTGTACTAGTATTTCAGGTATTCTTTGTTCTTCTTTGACCTAACTTGGATTCTTTTGTCACTTATTTTATCTGTCATTGTGTCTTAAGCATGCCTATAAATAGAACAGATAATAAAAAATTCAGTATTCTTTGTCAAATACGCATAATTATGGAGTGCAATTAATATCTGCTATAAATCTGCTTTTAATACACCTGTAAAACTTGTTTACGAGATAGTCAATTAAACTATATTTATTCACATTTTGTTTTCTTCAACAAAGTATATTGCACAATTCTTACTAAAATTAATTTTTTAAGTTTATTTTTTGTTACAAGACAGTTAAAAATGCTTAGTTGTTTGTTAGATCGAATGATCTTGATCAAGCTATATTTAGATATGACCTTGTCTGCCTTTAGCATTTCAAGTATGTTTTTCAAATAGATTGAATAGCGTGGTCTTGCAAACATGTGAATTTGTGCTTCCTTCTGTTTTAAAACTTATAAATTTTAATTTTTTAATACCAAACAATTACTAATATGATATTAAAATCTTTCCAGGAGTTCGCCTGCAATGGGACTGTAATTGAACACCCGGAGTACGGGGAGGTGCTGCAGCTGCAGGGGGATCAGCGTGAAAATATATGCCAGTGGCTAACAAAATCGGGTCTGGCGAAACCTGACCAACTTAAGGTTCACGGTTTCTAAACTGACAAAACAGATAACAAAAGAAACACCCATGCCACTACCATTCAAAACAACTCCACCTTTACCGATACTTAATCGTCTCAAATTCTCTGTATCAGTCACCACTACTCGTTGATACTACTTGTGGAATATCCCCATCTCATTATATACGCATATATATTTCAATAAACGAAAAAAAAAATATAACAATACCAATATAAAAATAGGCACAAACTATTTTAATCAGACAGCAGTTTTGTAAGGATTATAGGGAAGCAATATTTTACAGCCTTATGTTAGATAATCTGACGTGGACGACGAAGACTACAAAGACAACTTTGTCACATTTTGTGTAATAGCGATAAACGTAACTAGGCATTTTTCAGAGAATACGTAAACGAGCGATAAACACTGTTAGCGACGAATGGATCTTCATTTTGATATTAGATAATATGTATCTGGGCGCAATAGACGTGTTCAGAGAGAATTAAAAGTAATTTCTTAGGGCTCAGATTGGCTTTATTTCTTACTTCTACTGTAATTAACTTTTTTTCTTTTTTTTCTTTTTTTTCTTTTTTTTTTTAAATATTTCGTGAAAAATGTTTTACTTTTCGTATATTGTGTGTAAAAGAAGGAAGGTGTAGTTTTTGCGCTTAATGATCACAATGTTGAATGGCGTTGAAGTCATGCGTTCTCTCAACTTTTGTGCCTTTAAGTCTGCATCGATTTAAGATGTATCATTAGTGAAAACGCGACAAGAATTTTTTTGTGTAATAACGCGATGCGACTTTCCGATTTCTTTTTTTTAAAACCAGTATTGATGACTCTGAATTGTTTGTTTTCCTTTTTTCAATGAAAAATGTGGCTGTTCTAGATAAATAAATGGCAATTCACCAGTTTCTTGTAGATCGATTTTTTTTATCCCTTCAAATTCCTAAAAAAAGATCCTAAATTCAACATTCCTCAAATATTAATCAAAAGCTGAAAATGAAGTATTTGTGTGCTTTGTAAACATCTACAAAATTCACATTTATTTCAATATCGATAAATTTATCAATGTGAATTGAACTCTGTACTTTAATTCCTACTTATTTTGAAGTCGAAAACGAACGCTGTCGCATCAATAATATCGATAAGACAAAACTTCAACGTGCGAAGTTACTCACACATTTCTAAGCTAGCTTTTGATATTTGAACGTATAAGCTACGTTATTCATCGTGTCTTTATTCATTATTGCACAATGATAAATTCCTCAGACGGTGAGAGTGTGTTTATTTGTTGCAAGACTAGGGGAATTCCTCCTTTGCGTCAGAAAAGCGATGACGTCGACACAAGCGAGCGCGTCTGCGAAAGAGAAGAAAAAATCTTGTTCACTCGCACGCTTCCTTAGATCTATATAGATATACTTATGTGTATACCCGAGGCGCGCGCGCGCGCGCGCGTGCATAGAATCAAAAACTTTCTCTGCGTGCACATAATGCGTATATACACTGTTCGATCCCTCTTCCTTTTCCACCGCATACCTCTTTTCTCGTACATCATTTTTACGCATTATTTCAAGGTATATACACGGTACAAAGTGTTTATGGGGGATCCGGGGTTTGTCCAAGATTGCATAACAGCTAAAGTGCGGGCACGATGGAGAAAAGTGTCGGTGAGTCGACGCGCGTCGAATTATGTCACAGGCAAAATATTTAGCGCGATTAACGGCTTTGCGTAGATTCCATCGAACGCGCGCACACCGCCGTGCGACTTGCAAGGGTATATATATATACATACTTGTATATATATATATATATATATATATAAGGGAGAGGGAAAAGACGGAGATAGAGTTGTTGGATTCTTTAACATTATGGGGGAGGGGACACTTAGCGATGGCTTTTCCGTACAGGCTGGTTAACACGCGGAAAAGAATTTCTGACGAAATGTATGATTTGCATTGGATGATTCATTCGCTTCTGATCTAATTACTCCAAGTTTTAAGAAACTGGTTCTTATGAGATATCGCTCATATATGAACAATGCATTCGTCGTTTTAATTAATTATTTCAATTAAAACACGGTTTTATTGGATAAAATTGATCTGAAAGATTTTAGAAAAAAATGTGTAAAATTGTATTGGAGCCAAATTTTCTTTTATGTAAGAACAATTCGCTTGAAAAGACCGCCTGATAATGAAATCATCGACGCAGCTACTTTAAATATGAGCGTATCAAATCGATTACATAAAGGCATTTGACGAAAACGAGAATGTAAAAAGTAAGTATAAAGTATCGAAATGTAGAAGCGTTTTGGGCTTGAAGAGATCCGTCGATCGAAGTCGGTATACACGAAGACTCCGCGTGTTAAAACTGCAGACTAATGTTATATATATATATATACACTTATCCAATCTTGCATTTCTCTCTTACACATATACAAGTATATATAATCTGCGTTCGTGTGCGCAAAGAGTAAGTATAGATACATATACACTAGCGTCTTGCTCGCACCTTCGACGAGTGCATCATCATTTCTCTTTGGCTTGACCTGTTATAAATGCTTGCTCGCGGTCGTAGTCATCGTCTTTTAACTGCTGCCGTTGCTGGTACTGCTGCTACTCTACTGCTGCTGCTGCTGCTGCTGCTGCTGCTGCTGCTGCTGTTGATCGGTTGTCTCTGTTGGCGCTTGGCACATGCCGAAGTACGCGATCGTCGCCTTTCTTTGGGCAGCAATATAGCGTTAGCAGAAAAAGCGTGCGTCATGCTCGTACACCACCATTCGACACATGCACACAACAGCTGATTTACCAGGGAATTTACAAGCCGGATATTCCTGTATCTTCTCTCGTACTCTTTTCTCCGGTAATTTCTCCCCACGTCCATTTTATTGACGATTTCTGTCAAAGCGCCTGTAAAATCCATTATTTTTTAATTTGGAGCGAAATCACGTGATGCGCTTTAAAGAAACTGCGTGAACGTCACGTGTAAAGGTCAATTGATATTCGAACGTCGTGGAATTCTTTCGCTCTCGTATTTTCTAAGAATTTTTCGGCCGTCCTTCTCAGCCTTTTACAAAGCTAATTTCATGCAAAAACTTGTTGTTCAAAGTAGTTCGTGCAATTTCATCTATAGCTCGCACCTTCGACGATCGGTCATTCGAGAAAGAAAAAGAAGACTAAAAATAAGCGGGGGCCAGGAGAGTAGGAATCGCCGGAAAAATCTGAAATTCGAATTTGGCGCTACGTCAGCTCGCCGGTCGTCAGCAGATGTCTCTGGCTGCGAGAAAACAATACACGAACGCGCTACCTATATATAACCTCTGGTATGCAGATATATATATATATACATACATATACATATGTTTAAACCTAGAGTGAAGTATATCCTAGTACTAGTAAGAGTACAATGAGGAAAGAGAAGGGGAAATCCCACGGCATAGAATTCGCCCGTTAGCGGGAGTGAGAGGGAGCGAATCATTTTGCCAACATCGCATAGAAAAAGACACGGCGTGTTCACCAATCCTCCGAACACGTGTGTCTCTCTCTCTCTCACACGTATAGGATATAGCGTCAAAGGTGTGTGCACGATTAGAGTGTTCGGGAGACGTCGGGACTCGGGAGAGCAGAGTTCGAGCGCAGTCGAACCTAGTCGAACATAACCGAGTTCACAAACAGAAAGAGAGAACCGCTGTGCAAGAGCCAGAGAGAGTCAACGTGTACATTTCGCTCGGGCAGCTATATAGCGCCACACGCACATACACACTCTATTTCTCTCTCAGTCTCTCTCGTGGCGCACACACACACACACACACAAGTGTTCCACGGGGGCCCCAGAATGCATTGAGCCACGGCATGTGCCTTTCGTGCGTCGGCCATTTTGTAGTTTCCTCGAGGAAATCGCGTTGAGAGTGGAGTTGGTTTCTTCGTGTCATCGGTAAGGATTGACAAGAGTTGCGCGTTGTTGTACGGTGCTGGTCGAGGCGTGACGAGGAGTTTTAAAAGGCCGGCGCCCGCTGACAAACAGAACCAAGGGCAGCGGCACCGCGGCTTCGTCTCTTCCTCCTCGTCCTCGCCGTCCGTGTCCCGAGAAGTGTCTCTCACCCCGCGCGTATGTGCGAGTGCGTGTTCTCTGAACCCAGAACAAGGAAAGCTTATCTCGAGAGCCGCTGTTCTTTTATTTTTTTTTTTTTTTTTTCATTCGCTCTACTCCATCCTCGGTCTCTCGTGAAACCAGGAAAATGAAGACAAATCCTCAGGAATTCTAAAAAAGTCCTAAACGTGTGTCATATGTATGTGTGCTGCTGATGCTGCCCTCCGCGAGTTCATCACTGTATTACCTCGTGAGTGTGTCATATCTCTCCAAAGCTGCTGCTCTGCCTGGTGCTGCTGCTACTGCAGCCTGCTATCCGATTCTCTTTCTTTTTCTGTACAAATCTATCTCTTTCTCGTCCTCTCTCTCTCTCTCTCGCTATCTCTGTCTTTAGTTCGTACGTTCGCTGGTCCGTTCGGTGTTCGGTCTTTTCGAGCCTCGGCTCGTTGCCTCGTGTAGTGCGCGGTGCTGCTGCTGCTGCTGCTGCTGCTGCCTCTGCCTCTATAATACTCAGCTACTCTCCCCCGAAAAGTAAGTGAGAGAGGGATAGAGAGTGCGAGGAGAGAGAAAAAGAGAGACGGAGAGTGAGCTTAAGCTGCTGCCGCTGCGTTAACTTTGTGAGTGTGTGTATTGGTCGTCGTCGTCGGGAACCTGGCGATCCTGGAGAATAGGCAAGGACAGGCGGATCCGTCGAGTACGTATAGCAGCAGGTACGCGGGTGCAACCGCAGACGGAGAAAGAGAGAGATAGAAAGAGGCGAGTGAGAGAGGAGGCGTCTCTCTTATACCGCAGTAGTAGCCGCCACGAGGCCTGACAAGCCGAAAGCGCGCACGTATCGTACTATTAGGAGAAACGTGTAACCGCTGACGAATCTCTAGTCCACTTGCCAGGAAGGCACCACGACAGTTCAGTCCTAAGCTGTCTTGGTTATAGACACCTAGAGGTGTCTGTCTCTGCGTGTACATAACTTGTGGTGAGCGTACGATATAATTCCCTCTCTGTCTCTCTTAATATAATCTTTCTCTCCTCACCATCGAGCCATCTCTCTTTCTCCGTCTTGCTCTTTTTTTCTTGTCTTTACTTTTCCCCTAACATAAAGTACAAGAGATATAGACGGGACGGGAGACTCGCGTGTTCTTCCTCGTGTAACGATATACATAACCGAGCAATAGCAGGACAGCGGGTTGAAAAAAACGACCGAAGAGTCAACGCGCGCCTCCTATTCTCTCCTCCGTGCTTCGGTAGAGAGAGAGAGAGAGCAGTGTGTACATATCCGCCTCCGTGTGTACGCGCTCTCCGAGGTGTGTGTATATGCGCGCGTATGCCACGGACGTCGTCCTCGTCGGCTCTATCGCTGCGCGCTCTGCAAGCGATCGTAAGAGTGAGAAAGAGACGGAATAAGAGCTGTTAAGTATAGGAGAACCGAGGCGAGGGTGTTCGTGCGAGTAAAATAGTGTGTTGCGTGTGCACGCGCGCGCTTGTCAACTTCTTTCTCCCTTGCTCTATCTGACTGTCTCTCTCTCTCTTTCTCTCTGGCGGGCCAGGCCAGAGAGTAGTTATTATATAGAAGAGAAGAACACGTCCCGTATCCCGTGGCTGTGTTTCGCTTAGGCTCTTAGGAGACACACGTACCGTCCCGTAGTTATCCCCCGTCTCTCGTGTGTGACCCGGCCGCGGTCTCCGCTCTATATTTGGCCAGTCGCCCGCCAACATATTGCACGGCTCCTCGCCGAGTTTTACTCGCGAAAATCCTCGGCGAGGGCGCGTTTCGTCTGTCTCCCTCTCGCCTCCTCGGTATTATATACCACCTATACACCGTCTTTCTCTCGCTCTTTCGTACACTCTCACGCACACACGCGCGCTGGGCTGTGTGAGTGTCGAGAAAGAGAAGAGAGAGAGAGAGTGAGCGTGCGATCGAGTGTGAGAGGGACAGCACACGCCAAGAGGCGCGCACCGCAGCTGCCATACGGTTTGGCCGAGCTCGGCATGTGGCACGTCCGCGACGTCGCTCGTCGTCCGGGATGAACCTGCTGGACGTATAGAAAGTCACCGTTTCGTGAGTGCCCCTCGGGTCCCCACTTATTCTGACCAGCGCGTTTAGAGGCGAGCAATCTGAACGAGAGAATCAGGCCTCTGCTGCTGCTGCTGCTGCTACTGCTGCTGCTGCTACTGCTCTCTTTCTCGTGCGCGCACACGGACACACGACAATCTTGAGAGTCGTTATATCTAGCCAAGAGTTAACGACGCGAAGATTCGGATCTCAATCTGGTGTGCGTGTTAGTGGTTCCGATTCATCCTCTTGTCTCGTATTTTTTTTCCTCCCAAATGCAGCAGCACCCTTCTTTACTTAGATGAGTGAATATAGAGAGAGAGTGAATGAGAGAGATATGTGTAGAACAGATGCAATGCACCATGTGATGACTCGTGTAGATTAGCTTTTTTTTAATTTCATAGTATCGGTGGTAGTGAAGTCAAATGGACATTTGGTGAACCGGTTAGATAGTGAGGTGCACTAACTACTTGTATACCCTGTTACACGAGAATTATTACAGTCTGGATATTTACTTGTATCGAACATATGTTTATTTTTACACTGTGATAATTCTCAGAAAGATTACATCACTCGGCTCTGTATCTTGTTTCATTGAGTACTGAGGAGCGAAAGATCATACTTTTAGGAGTTTTTCAATGCTTTTCATCTTCAGCAGTATCCTTTCTATTTGGTGTTTTAGATCAAACCAGTTAGGTCTATAGTTCCACATAGGCTACGTGTACATGAATGGGGACATTGGGAAGCTCCCACCAGGGGCGGGTTACCCAGCCACCCCTGAATCCTTGGCAGCAGTCGGTAGTAGCACTCCTGGTATAGACTACACCGTCATGAACGGAGGAGCGGCTACTGGTGAACTGATGCTCGACACGGGCGTGGGCAGCTTGGAGCCCTTACCCCAACTTGCCATGGGAATGGGAGGTGCTGTAGGTTACGCACCTGTTGAAATAGCCCCGCTGAGTGATGTCACTGCACCTCCAGCCCAGATGGGCGAACATTCTGGGCCTAGTATGCCGCTCGATCAATTGAAACAAATGCTCTCTTCGCAACTTGAATACTACTTTTCAAGGTATTTATAACAACAATCTTAATCTATTATAGAGTGGGTAATTATATGGTTCCAAAATTAAAATATTCATATTCAAAATAAATGGAATGCATTGTCTGTTGTTACTTTGGAATCACGCAAATACATAATTTCATTTTGCTTTCTATTTTTCAAGCTTATTAGTATCAATCGGAACTTTACTTTTGTTTTACAAAGATTATTATTCTGTTTAATACATCATCGGTTTTAAACAAACAAATTATTAATATTACTAAACTATTAATATCATTTAACTACTGATAAAAGTTGTTGTAAAATCTTTAATATAGAAATAATTTAGCTGACTCTTGCTATGTGTATTTTTTGTTCATTTTGTTAAGTCTGAATTTTTATTATTTTAAAGTAATCTTGTGCAAATGTAAAAAACATGCTATAAAGAACTAATATCAAAGATTTTCTTTATATAACTTTCAAATTTTTTGTTTGCTTTGAGAATAGTTTTGAAAGAGCAACTAGGTGCATTAAACATGATAAACTATTATCTAATATGTTTGACTTTAGGAAAAACATTTTTTCATTCGTTTTAAAACTTTAATTTTAAAATTCAACAAAAGAAATAGTATTTTAAAAACATTTTATTAAGTATTTTAAGTACATAATTTATATAAGCTATGTAGCCTTAAAATAATTGTAAAATTACAGTTTCTACAAATATTTTTTTATTTAACACAACAATTTTCTTTTAATCACCTATTACTTCATAAAAAAGTCATAAAGATTAAGTTTATCTTATTTCCTGAAAATATATTCAATTCTACAAATCAAAAATCATTTTTTAAAAACAACTTAAAAATTTTATCAGGAATTTATGCAAGTTTTAATGTTCTAAATCTTCCGAATTTTACATTAAATGACAAATATTAAGTGGATTATTCATAAATTTTATTGTTCTTTTTTATTGATTGATCATAACCATAATTGTAATTATCTTCAATGTTTATCTACAAATTTTTTCTCTTTTTAAAATTTATTTTTGAAACATATTTCTAAAAATTTAATTTGTAAATAACTGAATTACTGAAAAATTAAAAGGACATATTTATTTAATTGTAATATCTAGTTATCGTATTAAAAAGAATTTCAAGAAGAATAGACATGAATCTTATAACAATGATTGTAATGATAGTTACAAAATACCTTTACATGTTTTTGAAACTTTATGTTGCTGAAACCAATCTATATAAAATAGTTTAATTATAACGTGTTTCTAATTCATTTTTTTCTTTCAATAAATAATTTAGAGAGAATCTAGCCAATGATGCATATTTATTATCACAAATGGATAATGATCAATATGTACCAATATGGACAGTAGCTAACTTTAACCAAGTCAAAAAATTGACGAAAGACATAAAACTGATAACAGAGGTGCTCAGAGAGTCGCCTAATGTACAAGTTGATGAAGAAGGCCAAAAAGTAAGACCAAACCACAAGCGGTGTATAGTTATTCTTCGTGAAATACCTGACAGTACTCCCCTCGAAGATGTAAAGGTGTGTTCTTTTTTTATAAATATATTTTATACTTCTTCTACCATATTATTTTATCTTATCAACAATTTAATAATTCTCATGTTCACTGCAGTAATTTATTTCAAATATTGTACCTATTTCCAAAATTAAATACCATGGTTATAAATTTCAGAATTTATTCTCTGGAGAGGGTTGTCCCAGGTTCATTTCATGTGAGTTTGCCCATAACAGTTCGTGGTATGTTACTTTCGAGTCTGATGAAGATGCTCAAAAGGCCTATAGGTTTCTACGAGAGGAAGTTCGAGAATTTCAGGTAAATAGAGTGATTTAAACTAATTTCTTCTTAAAACTGTAATTGTACTGTATTATGTTACTGTATTGTACTGTATTATGTACTAAATAAGTTTACAATTATATTCGACATAACTTAGAAGCCTTATCAGAAGATAATGAACAATTCCACAAAAATCTTGATGTAAATATGTAGTCATTTCTGGATAAGCATGACTTAATTAGTTTTAAAAAGCAGTCTTTTAAAAGATTTGTAAACATTTTAGAGATATTTTTCATAGTAGAATTGAAAACTTTACTAAAAATGTAAAACAATAAAAAGTACTTTTTCATAAATAATACTTGCTTAATGAAAATCGGAAATATTAAAACAGAAAATGACTAATTAAGATTATCATGTACATTATCCCATTTTTTAATTATAGGGAAAGCCAATAATGGCGCGTATCAAAGCTAAACCAATGAACAGGCTACCGATACCAGCAGTGACAAATGTTGGTGGAATGAAAAATGGTTATAGAACACCACCTCCTCCACCAGTGTTTGATCCTAACAGTTATCAGCCTGGACAACAACGTTTCCTGTACACAAACGGCACGACGATGCCACAAACTACAATGACGCCATATCCGAATCAAGTACACGTTTACGTATGTATTTTTGAATAATCTTTCTATACTTACTGCAAATGACAGTTGAAATGTTACTTAGAGAGTTTTCTCCATGCATAATCACCAGAAAATTTTATCTTAATGACAGTTTCTAAGTCTTTATAAAAAGCACATAATTACTATTCATCTCATTAGCAAATTATTAATTTTTGCTAAGGATTTGAAATAAATCAAGATATTTATTTATAATAAACAATTTTACAGTACTATTGTAGTATCATGCATTTAAAATTTGTATATTTATTAAAATAGCTTTCCTTGACAGATATTCTTCTTGTTTTAGACTATTCATGATGTAACTTTATCGCACTAAATATTATACATCATCTTACCTTCCATATTTTGTTATATTTTGAAAATGAACATACAAATCTGTATCTGATTTTATACAAATACTTAAAAGATTAAAAGTACCAACTTTTTTAGTACTTAACAGCAGCTAACAAGTTTTTAAAAGTCAATGAAGTTTCACACTAAACAGTAATAGATTCTTGGAACATTATTGATAACTTTTGGTAAATCTAGTTAATGGATAAAACTCTCTTAAACAATTAGTAACTTAAGATACATTAGACTCTGTAAATTTAAGTAGTGTTTACCTTTATCCTCTCAGCATCAACCATTTTATCCCGCGGGGATGATGCCTTGGGGCCCTGCCAGTCCAGCTTTCTACGATATGACTAGTGTCTTTACCATGAATGGTATTGCTTCTCATAGCTCCTTCAAGCCACACAACACAAGATTTAACCAACGAAGCAGGTAAACAATATTGTACGGTACTATAAATCCTGATATTTTGATATGAAAAGAGAGTCTATTATAATTTTGGCCTTTTCTTATCACACTATTATAAGTATTTATTAATTTTAAAAATTAAAATTACATAAGTGAGACATTTGATATATACAAAGGCAGATATGTCAAAGCACTATTTCGATAGCTGAATTTGAAAGTTCACAGCAAGTGTGTCACATAAACAAGAACTATTCTTTTATTATGGAAAATGAGTGCAAAGTTTAAGTGCCATTTTACCATAAATAGTATTAAATACGAAATGGTAATAGTTAATAAGTAAATAGTAGTACCATATACTCAAAATTATATTTAAATTGTAAACTTGAATAATTCTTTTACTTTTCTATTTTATTATTTAGACAAAACTATTTTTTATCTCTTCAGAGTAAATTTGTAAGATAATTAGCAATATTTAGAATGGTCAACAGAATTTCACATCAATAAAAAAATTGTTGCAGTTACTGCATAACAAACTTTTTTGTATAACTTATTCAACTTATTATGGTTATTTTATCTAAAAAGAAGCATTGAAATTAGTGAATATTATTCTGTATTTTATGGGTGCAGGTTCGACCTTTGATAAGTATCTAATTTAAATCATAAACTGACGACAAACGTGGCGATCCACTCAGGAAATCACTACCTGTGAATAGAATTAATAAGTTCCCTTTATTGCCAATCTGAAATTAAATCTGTTAGATAAACACAAAATGACAAGTGCTGCTTCGGATTATCAATTCAACAGAGCAAATCTTTACACGTCACGACCGCAATACAGGCGTACGATGCAAAATAACCTTTCTTTTGTGCACAGCAACACTTATTCCAGGAATAAGCAAAGAAACGGTCCTGAAAGAAGCGGTCTAATGGACGGCGGTGGCAATATGGTACCGATGGCTCGAACCTCGCATCCTCCACTAAGTGGAGGACCTGTATCTATAGGAGTTGCAGCGCCAGCCCTCCCAAATATCTTGCCCAGTGCAAAGCCAATTTCTTCTTCCTATCCAACTGGCACAAAGTTCCAGTCCTCTCATACACCCAACGTTGTTGGAGAGGCTCAATACACTAGCAGTCATGCTAACAAAGGATCGCAGGTACGTGATTAGTGGAATTCTGACGTCGTTGATTATTGCATAAGTAACATATGTAAATATAGACTTGCTGATTTTTGCAATAATTAAACGAAAATTGGGTTTTTGTGGTTTCTTCATGATGTTTGTGCTCGCGTCATATAATGTTCCTGTGTATGTAAATTGATTGCATAAAGACTACAGAATTATCTTTGAGAATAATTTTCTATTCTACTTCAATGAAAGTATAAATCTCATCATAAAAATGAACAATGCAAGATGGCTATAGCTAATATAGACTTATTGATTTAAAGTAAAAATTACTGCAATCTTTTAATGTGTTTAGTATTGGTAATAGACATTTACAGATACTAATCTATAAACACCATCTTTAATTTTTTTTTATTTTGATTTACATTATGAGTATTTTGTTGATCCCGAAAATTTCGCCGAGTAACAGCATAATTAGAAAGTAACAAACAGGTATCTAAATGATGACATGCCATCATCAAATAGATCCAAGGGAAACCTTAAAGATTCTCTAACTGTTGAATGTGTTGTGGTTAAAGGAGAGTGATGTTCAGGCTCAAGACTCGACGATCCAGTTTCCGCGTCACCGTACACACCGCAGGACCAAAGACCAGGAGGCACTGTCCAAGGCCAACAGTAGCAGCAATCCGCTGCCGTCAATAAGAGAGGCTTCTGGGCCCGCGAGCAGCACTAGCGGCAGCAGCACGCAGCACAACCGCGGAGTCCAGTTCGACTTGGAGGCCGCAGCCTTTCCCCCTCTGCCCGGACTCGACGTCAACGCCACTAAGCCCCACAACTCGTCGACGGAGGCCACGAACTCTGACAGCACACAGTCGCAGAACAGGCTTTCTGACGTAGTCAAGGGCACCGCTAAGCTAAAGAGCACAAACAAGGACAAGGAGCAACAACAGCAGCAACAACCACAACAGCAGCAGCAGCCGCATCAGCCACAGCAGCAGCAGCAGCAGTTGTCGGGGGCTGTGACGTCGGCACCCCAGTACCATCACCACCAACAATATCACCAGCAGCCCCATCACCACCAAACGCAACACCACCAGCAACAGCAACAGCAACACCACCCGCAGCAACAGCAGCATCATCCGCATCCCCACCATCATCACCATCAACAGCAGCAGCAACACCATCAGCAGCATCAACAGCAACACCATCATCATCATCAACAAGCGCTGATAAGCCACAACAGCAGGTCGACGAGCCCCGGTAACCAGCAGCAACACCATCACCGAGTATCGTCGGATGGCGCTGCCGCCGCTGCTGCTGCTGCTGCTGCCGCCGCAGCCTCGGCTTCGTCGACGGCAGCTGCCACGCTCTCGAACCCCAATATTCCTGCTAACAACACCGGCGACTCGGATGTCGCCCTCGGCACCGTCACGCTCACTCCCCCGTCATCTCCCGATAAGTGAGTGCGATTATTCTGAATTCATTATACATTCATTCTCTCTATCTCTCTCTTTTTTTTAGAGACATACGGCACGTGCGTGCATGTGTTTTCTTACTTTTTCTTTTTTGGTATGGTAGGAGCGAGGTTTTGTTTGCGAGGGGGTAGTCAGTAGTTTTAGAAGCGAAACGGTTCTCTCTACTCTTTCGTTTGTTCTTTTAATTCACGAGGAGTAAAGAAGTCTCGATGTTTTTGAGACTTTTGCGCGTAATGCTTTATTCTCTTAAGATTGGTTTGTGATTGAGCGAAACAGACCTTCTCGAGCTAAACAGGTGCACGGCGAACGCGATTTCGGTGTAACGAACCTTTAATGGAATTGAAAAGCGATGCTTCCAACAGGTCTTGGATGATAGTTTTTAAGTATGTTTAAGATAATAATTCTAGGTACATTTTTGAATCCTTGTGTTCGGTGTTTGATAAGGAACATGGGTTTTTTGAAAGAGGCGAAACTGCTCTATAGTGTTTCAAATTTTCAAAAAGGTAGCAATTTTAAAATGCATGATCAAGAAGTTTGAATTTCTCGATTAGTTGTAAAGCTGGACTGCCCCCTTTAACGAAACACATGCACTCATGTTACTCACATACACACAGACACATCTTCTCTTGTATCGTTAATTAGTATCTTTTCTATTTCTCCAATTTTTTCTCATTTAACTTGTTTTAAATCACCACAGGCAATTATCTTTTGTTTCCAAAGTTTTCTCTTACTGTAATGTCACGACTTAAATTATTTCTTTTTGTTCTTTCATCAGTGTCACTGGTCTAGGCAAATCGACTATAATGTAAATTGATTTTGAATGAATCATTCATGTAGGCAAGCTTCTTTGTTACGATCACAGACCTACAAACATGTTAATAACGTGACTTCTCGTAGAGAGTCGTACTATTTTTAAGGAATAGACATTGTATATTTTAAATACCAATTATATGAGTTAATTAACGCATCATGCGTGCATATAGTTATTCATAGATGGTTATACATATGGCATAACTTGATATTAATAGCTATCTTATACATTTAATTTGTATTGACTGATTGATAAAGTAAAAAAAAAAGAAAAGAAAAAAAAAAGTAAGTCCTCAATAAAGTTATATATGATTATATTGTTTGCATTCAATATGAATTCATATATCAAGATTCTTTTATTTTTTATTTTAAAAGATTATCTGTATTCAGTCCACAATGGGTAGAAACTTTATTGCGTCAACTTGTTTAATATAACAGTTTTATATATGATTTAAACAGTTAATTAATGACTGCCATTGTCAATAAGATATAAAGCAAATTTATTGTTGTTATATTAAAATTATGCCAAGTTGATTTCGAGATTTGTCGAGTCCAGGGCAATTCATTTTTTTTGTGGTACATATAATGCATGTATACGCATATGAAGCACTCATATGTGTATACATTGAATATTATTGTAGAATGAAAGATGTGCGGGCACATGACATAAAAGCCTGGAGAATGCTGAATTGTTGTGAATGTTGTTTAGCTGCATTATTGCGCTGTGTTTTCATAAGGTGGATGCATATTTCGTTGTACACTCGCTAGGTCCCATCCACCTTTATCATTCATATATAATAATAAATTAAAGAAAAGAACGAACGCGATGAAAAAAAGTAAAGATTCAAGCTATACTGCGAGACTATTTAAACTAATGTTTCGACGTCGCAGAATTTTAGATAGTCATTACATACGATTTATTGTTTAATGTTTTTTTTTTGAAAAAACATACGAAAGAAACGCGAAAAACGATAACGAATAAAAAAAAAGCTAAAAAAAAGTGAGTTCATGATACAAACTGTCAAATTTCTTGAAGTAGATTCGCTCTAGACTATTGTAATTTGTGCAAAGTGTTGCGTACACTTACTTTTACATTGATTGCGTTTTGTTCTCTTGACTTTTTTTTTCAAGCTCATTCTTTTATTTTTATCTCCATTGTCATTTCGTTTTGAGTCTATATTCTCCTCCTTTATTTTTGACTTTGATACCTTTTTAGCTTTTCTTTTTTCTTCTCCTTCATATGCAGCTCCAATTAGTTGCCGAGTCTAAATGTTAGGTGCGTCTTATATATGAAAAAAAATTGTTTACTCAGTGATTGAAGAACCCTCGGATTCTCATCAGTCAAAGAGTTACCGGAGTTACGGGGTGCCTTAAAATATAACGCGATCGTATATTTGTAGTAGAGGATGAAGTGAAAAAAAAAGTAAAGTAAACGAGCTCCTTTTTTTGTACAGACGAAATCAAAGTCTCCTGCAACGTAGTCAAAGCATTTCTCGGTATTAGTCAAAGGGAGACCTCTTAATGATTATTGCCATGGTTGGATCTTAGCAATGATCAGATGACAAACGACGCTTAAGGACTATTATATTATTAAATGATATTCAGGGTTCTTTAATATTACTACGATTATTATTTTATTATTACCATTATTATTATTAGTAATATTATTTTTATGATTATTATTACTACTTCGATTGTTTGGTTTCGTGTTACTTTAAAGGCATTCATTTAAAGTTCTAGTTATAACAAGTATCAATAACCAATAATCTGTAATGTTTCGAATTGCTAAAAAGAAGGACAAAAGAAACAAAAAAATATGCAAATAAAAAAGCATGGTTTATTTTATTATTATTAATACGCAATTATTATTAGTTATTATAGTTATTATTATTACTATTATTTTATTATTATTATTATTATTATTATATTATTTGCTAATGACTAGAAAATCATTGTCATTGAAAGTAAATAAATAATGTGTATAATGGTTTGTTAACCAGTGTGTATTGAAACTTTGCAAGTCCCACTTCCTCCTTGAGACCAAAACTCATTTTATCTTATATATATAATATATTCTCTATATATTATTTTCCTCTGCTAGGATTCAGGAGCATCTCATATATACATATACTTTTTTTTCCTTTTTACAGTAATGAACTTGTGCATGCGTATGTAGATATATACTATCTCTCTCTTTCTCTTTCTGCACGACAGTATTCAAGGGGTAACCTGTATAAACAATGTGTAATGCCATACCTTCATCTCTTTCTATCTCTCTCATTCTCTCTTTACCATCTTTTTTTTTTCACTTTTTGTTTCTCTTCATTCAAAAATATCAGTCACGATTGCTGCGGCCTTTTACGCAGATGAAAATTAGTCGAGAGCAGGTACATCAATCCTTTATTTATTTTTTTTCCTTCAAATAAGCAAAAAAAAAAAAAAGAAAAATCGTGTATTAGAAAGGTTGTTGAGGAAAAAAAAATAAGAATGCATATTAGTGCGTACACTGAGAGGTTTAGTTCCTTATTACTGAAAATGCACCGCTGACAGATCTATTAAGACTGACGACTCGAACGTGGTGAACGGCGTGGACGAGGCCCTAAATGCGAATGCACAAGCAACGGCGAGTCCGGCCGTGCCCGAAGACTGCACTGACTCAGTAAGCAGGTGCGATTGCGACAGCAACCCTAACCAGAATACCCAGTCACATACCGGAGTGGCCTCAGCCTATCAGACGGTAAGTCCTCGTAAGAACAAAAAAAAACAAAAAAAAGAAACAAAAAACTTCCTTTTTTTAGTCGTTGTTCTTCTCACTTCCGCTCTTCTTCCCTTTCTTTTTATATCTCATAAGCTGCTCTCTCTCTCTCTTTTTATCTCTCTGTTTTTTGATCGCTGCAATATATTTATCTATATATTATATCTATATATTTCGGACTTAAGAAATTTGACAGTGAATCTCGTATTCTGGCATGGTTGTGTTTAGTAATTGAAATGGAACAGTCGTGTGATATTTATATTATTATTATTATTATTATTTGGCTTAATTAGATACTGATGCAGACTATTTTCGATTTTTAATTTGCAACTTCAGGCATGTTTTATGTGTTCGCGATTATATGGTATAAGTATCATGAATAGGCGCTCGCTATACACTGAAAAATCATATAAAGTCTGGTGGTGGACTGTGGATATGAATATATGACATTTTCAAGATGTTTCTATGTGTATGTGTGTATAATTACTTTAGGGCATTGCAAAAAAAGATCAGGAGAATTGACATTGTTCGACGCATTCTCTTGGCATTTTTATACAAATTTATATTTCATATTGTAAATTATCTTAAATGATGTGTAAGGAGAGTTTTAGTATATATAATTTTAGTATATACATGGATTTGATTAGTTTCAAAGGTTTTTATTGTTGCACTTCGTATATAGTGGAAAACTACTATTGCATTTGAATAATTGAAATACAAGAAGGGTTTTCGCAATGTATGAAGTTAAATGTTATTTTAATGTTCGTGGGTATGATGATTTTAATATTTGGATGCTGTGTTTTTATTTGAGTCTATCTTTTTGTTAACGACTTTTAATGCAGAAAATGTTGCCTAAAGCTTTATTGAAAATTAAACGAATTAAGTTTAAAATCTCTGAAAAACGTTTCATGGCCTTACCAATCTTTCGAAATGTGTATTCAACATTTAAATTGCAGATACTTTGAGAGGATTTAATTTTTTTTTTATTTTGTAGTACTAATGTATACGATTTTTTATAGTCAAATCACGAACTCATGATGGGTATAATTTTTTAAAGGCACACTACGTTTTAGTTATCAGTTTTATCTTTATTTAAAAAGTTTTATGAGTTTAAAGAAAATTTCACAATATTCTATTATAAACACAAAACATTTAAATTTAGGTTTGACTGA
Organism: Megastigmus stigmatizans; assembly: GCA_900490015.1. Classification (NCBI taxonomy): domain Eukaryota; kingdom Metazoa; phylum Arthropoda; class Insecta; order Hymenoptera; family Megastigmidae; genus Megastigmus; species Megastigmus stigmatizans. The sequence continues at coordinate 2,127 of UELV01080154.1, read as the reverse complement.
CGAAGTGACTAAAATTAACTTTTTTTTCCAGATTTTTTTTCAACATGAATTTATATGTATATTTAAATTATTTTCTATTTTATGTAATTTATATATATGTATATATATATATAAAGACAGTGTTTATAATTACAAAAATTAAGTTTTCAGATTTTAATACTATTATATGTGTCTTTGGTGGTTTAAAATTTATGTTTACTTTATAAACCTACCCATTTCGAATTGACTTTAATTAAGAAAACTTATTCTTTTTCTGACCGTTAAAAAGTCATTTGCCTTCCATAAGGTACCAATATACAATTGCGTCGAGTTTTAAGATAATATTTCAATAATTCTATCATCTTAATTTAAGAAATGTTCTAAATTAATTTTAAAGACAGTGTTGAAATATTTTTTTCCAATTTTATGGAAGTTAATTATGTAAAGACAGCCTTCTTATGGTGAGCAAGTGAATTTTAGTATTTCAGAAAAAAGAATATTTAGTTTTTAATTTCAGCCCATTATTTAATTGTCTGGTCGGTAAAAAGAAAAAAATAAATTCGTAAAGGTACGGTTTTTGTACTCTTTTTAAGCTGTTCTCGAATCTCTATTTTTATCTAATCGTATTTTTTGCTTCGAATGAAACGATTTACTTATAATGTACAAATATAAGAGTTATTCTATTTTTCTTTCGTGTTCCGTTTTTAGATAAACTTTGAAACATAAAAATACTTAACGAGGTCAACGTTAACTTTCATATTCGCGGTATTTCAATATTTACTTAAGAACGAAGAGATGAAATTCAGTTTTCTCAGAAAGAGGGATAACTTTACTTCTCTTACACGCAACAAAAGTAATTTTTTAATTTTCACGAAAAATACGATTGTAAAGGAGAGATATTGGACGACTTCTTGCTAGTTGGAGCTATGAAAAGCTCGTCGAATTACGAATCATTGACGTACATTAATAATTCATAATCATTACAAACTTCGACAGCTCTTGATCAATAGACTATAATGTAATTTTTTTTCTGATATTGTAGGACATTACGAGGCCGAGCTATGCCCAAGTAGCTCAACATAGTCGCGAGCTGCCGTGCGCTAAACACAAAAGCGACGAAAAGGACTATGGAAGCGTTTAAGAGGAACATGTGAGGCGGCGATTATTGACGAAGCGAGAAAGAAAATGAAAGGCAAACGAGAAAACAATATGATCGTGAGAGACAACAACTCCTGGGAAAACTGTTTTCACGCCGAAATTTTACGCTCCTCGAAGCTGCGCCTGCACGACATATAATATATATGTATATACGTATATATATCTCCGACAACGTATCTGACAACAAAAAAAAAGGCCCAACGAGATGCCCAACCCAGGCAGTAGCAGCAGCAACGGGAGAGATAGTTCGTAAATTTTGAAGAGCCAACGACTGTGCATTAAAACGTTGACTTTGGCGCGCTTTTAAACAAACTATACATATACACCGCTGCGTTTCAATAATTCGACTTTTAAAAAGCAGTTACCACTGAATTTCGTCTGATGGCTTTTACACGCCGAGCCGAAGATTCGCCCGATGCTTTTTAATCATCTCCCACCCTCCCCACCTTGTCGAACACGTCAGGACCGAGGAGAGATGCGTGGAACAACAACAAAACAAAAACAATTATTAACAATTAATAAATGTATGCGAGTGCGTTTGTGCGTGAGCGGATTCAGAGAAAAAGAAAGGGGAGGAAAAGAAAACTTTTTACATTGTACAGTGACACTTCGCCTATGCTGAAACACATGGTATCCGATGGACAAGAAACACAAAACAAAATAACAAAACGAACAAATATCTAGATTAGAGATACGGAAGGTGAGACTTTTTGATTAGAAAAGAAGAAAGTTAGAGCGAACGAGAGAGAGAGAGAGAGAGAGAGAGAGTAAATCTAATAATGTCTCTACGTTTTAAAGAGAATTACTAAGAGTTTTCGCTGACAGGATCATTATACCAACGCACGTGTAGGGAAAGAAAAAAAATATTGTTATCGCTTTGGTTCTGTGATTTTTGGAGGTACATATTCGTTGGTTTGTAAAAACGTTAAACTAAGATGTTACAACTTTTAATTCCTTTCTTCAAATCTGCCCCCCACCCACCCCCCGACC
>UELV01080153.1:0-21599 GCA_900490015.1 Megastigmus stigmatizans | reverse complement strand
GAAGTCACAGATATTCGAAACTTTTATTTAGAGGTTTCAAAGAAATATATTTTGTATATAAAAATAAAAAAAAATAAAAATTAATAACTTATTCCTTAAACAACAGTATAGGTTAAAGTAAAATTTCATATTTAAGTGTAAAAAAACGAATCTGACAGTAAGTATAAATTACTAAAAAAAGAAAGTAAAAAATTAAAAAGACCGACCGATAAAACGACCTGCAAAAATTACTTTTTTTAAAAGTAAATTTTATACAGTGAATAGTGTGTCCCAACGCTACTATAAAAAAAAGTAAATTTTCATAATAAAAATCATAAAATTTGCTACTAAACTTTTCTCCGTGTACTTCTGAATACGAGTCTTTTGGTTAAAAATTATATTACAATATAGAATAATTCCTATTATGTTTTATATTCTATATTAGATCAATTAATGACTAATCGACATATCTTTCCTTGAATAATTTGATTATATTTGTAATATATTTTCAGAACTATAAAAAGTTTAATTTACAAATTCATACTTAACCGATTAAGAAAATATTGATTAGTGTTGAAAGTATATTACAAAATTAAATAAAATAATTCAAAGAAAAATAGGAATAAATATAATCTTTTTTTGTAGTATATATATATATTTTATTTTTAAAATTCAATATACAAGACTTCTGAATAAGAGTCTTTTGATTAGAAAATATATTACAATATAGTATTTTATTAGATTTTTTTTTTATTTGAGGATTATCGTAACAAAAGTGGCCACTACCCAAATTCATCTTTTTTAAATTATTTTATATTGTATGTTATTTTAAAATCCTGAAAAATCACTTTTTATGAGTCAATTCAACAGCACATTGGATAACATCTGCACATTGATAGCATTTTACTCAAAATGTGATAGCTGTGACTCAGCCACTTTTGTTATCATATAGGCTTTACTTATGATATTTGTTTATTTTTGTAAGATAAGATTAATTTTATTATTCGTATTTGTAGAAAAATATCATACAACTTTTTTAATCTTGCATCTTCAACAATGATCTCAGACGATGTAATTTTACGTTGAGAATCTCTACCACAAGTTCTCCAATACATCTAGGATTCAACTACTGATTGAAAAGGTAAATTTCCCGAGTCTTATCTTTTGTAATGGCTTAGTATTGTCTTGAATTTTTCAAAATATTTAATATTTTTGTGTTTTTTCTGTTTCAGGACCATTATAATCAACGAAGGTTTATATAAATTATTAATGATATATGAAAATGCATTAAACGAAAAATAAAAATATGTAAAATATGCGAAATGTATATAATACGAATTATGAAAATTTAAGTGTAATGTAGGAATGAAAAATACGAATCACCATAATACGAATCACCATACTACTAATTTATAGATTATATTATCAATATAAACGAAAATTTGTGTGAAGAAAATTGTAATAAACCCATAAAATTTGTGTGAAGAAAATTGTAATAAATCAATAAAAATTATATTAAATTATTTATCACTTTATTTAACTGTAACTTCCCATCGAATTTCCTTGCTGTTTTCCTTTTCAAAATGGATACTAAAAATAGTTACGTAATAAAGGTAGAAAAAATGAAAATATGAACGTGTTATAGAATTAGATGAACCATTGAAATTAACATTTCCTACTACTTCTTCAAATACTTTCTCAAATCAAATGTTCTCAACATCATCATTACTGTCGCAAAGTAAGATTGAATCAAATAGATGCAGTGATTCTTCTAAAAAAGTTGCTAGAATAATAGATTAAGGTAAAACATTTCAATTATCAGTGAAGAGAGATTGTAAAAAGCATGCAGTGACAGAGTATTTACTAACATTTGAAGAGGCATCAAGCCCCAATACTAATAAAAGAAATCGATTATCATGATAATGCTGAAGCTAATCACGTTTCATTGAATCCTATCAATAATTTGCAAAAAAAATAAGCTTTAAAATATATCGAATTCTATCAATGACACGAAATTTTTTTATCTTTTAGTAAAAACACATAAATAAATTCAGTTGCTAGCACAAGTCAATCTTCATTTTGTTTAAAATTAGATTCTTATAATTTTTTTAAAAATGTAATAATTCAATACAGTGTTAAAACGAATTCAATTTTAACAGAAAATATTTCTCAATCTTGTGATACTAAATATGAATTGGAAATGAATCAAATACATAATGAATCACCATCCATTAATAAACAGGTTCCAAAAATTCTCGATATAAATAATATTCAACAACTAGCAGCTGAACAATTACCAGAACCAGCTAACTTGAATAATAGTGATCGTTTTAGATTACCTGCACGTAGAAAAAATAATAAAAATAATATAGTTTTGGATTTAGGAGAATCCTTTGTTCTTGAAATGGATATGCATGATAATAAAAATTTAAAAGAAGTTTTTATTCTTGAAAAGAAGAAAGATACTTATAGTAATTCTACTATTGATGTTGAACATTATTCTGAAAAAATGGATGTGTTATGCACTTTTTGTGGGGCTAAATATTTTTTCAATGAAAAAGTTAAATCAAAAGACACTTTTAATGTTTGCTGTAACCACGGTAAAGTGGAAATAAAACTTTTCGAAAAGTTTTCGAATGAGTTAAGGATGCTGTTTGAAGGTGTGCATAGCAAATCAAATAATTTTTTCGGTTATATAAGTACGACGATACAACAATGCATTTTCCTTTGCTTCTTTTAATGCAAACGTTATTAATTTTGATAATAGGAGACCTGGGCTATTTTGCTTTAAAATTCAAGGACAAATCTATTATCAAATCAGTACATCATTATATCCTGAACCAAGTCAAGATCCATCTTATGGACAATTGTTTATTTATGATGGAAATGAAGCAAATGAATATCGTTTAAATAATAGTAAAAATTTGGATTTTGAACTAATGATAATTTTAGATTGGATGATGCGAACTTGTAATGGTTTTGTACAATTATATATGATGCTAAATGATGAATTAAAACAACAAGAGTCTGCAATCAACTCACATAATCATCAGCCATCTATACCAGAGTTGCAGTTATTACTAACTTTACTTCACTCTTTTTCCTCCACTATTTTCACTAATTATTAATGAGCGTTGTCAATTTTAATTTTAGCACCTATATAGGTGTAGTCGATATGGAGGAAATTTATGTACTGAAAAAACGTGAAACGTTTTCACGAGTTCTTCGTCTAACGATTTATGACGAACATAACAATGTTTTTTTAATAATTAAACGATTTATTAGTGTATAAGTCTCTTGAGCCTGAAGAGGAGGGTATATGTTGTTCGCCCTTGAAACGTTGCAACAATAAAGTTTTTTATTTTGCCTCTATATTGCGTTCCGTGAAGATCAATCTATAGCCTTATCACCTGTTTCAATAATTTATTATTTCTGTAACACGTTATCTCAATCTCAATAAAAAGTGATTAGTACTTATACTACTAATTAATTATTACTGGATTAATAAAGATATGTAGAAAACAACTGACGTTTTTATTTTTTGTGTACATTTGATTTTAGAATTTGTTTTTTGAACCTAAATCGCAATATAATCCGCGCGCTTTGCGCGCGTTAAGCGTTCGCTAGTTTGTTCAAAGTTTGGTGTAGTTTATCGATAGAACTGTATTTCTACCCTTGCGTTTACATCAGTTTAATGAACCTGCAGCATAAAGCAGAGCAAATGGATTTTCTTAGGTATGCAATTATAAAGACTTTATTAACAGATATGAAATTAGGTAATCTAGCTCCCGTGGCTGCACGTACAGGTGCAATACGATCGAACACCCGGATAAAAATAGCTCCTTGCGAAATCTCCGAGAAATGATTAATATATAAGCTGGAACGTTGATACGTGTCGTTATACGGAAAAAAAATTGGTTATATAGTAACCAAGTTACCAAGATATATCAACCAAGTAGCTTGGTTGAAATTTATCATTGGTATATGCAACTATTTGCTTGATTCAGTGTACCACGTGCATTTGTATAGTTCGCCTGACTACATGTTTTTAAACTCAAACTTGGCAATATTGGAATTTGAAAACAATCCGAACGTATTAAAAAAATTGGAAATTAATTGTCATAACGATTATAGGTACTTGGTTGTAGGGATAAAGACTATACCTTTGTTAAATGAAGTATCAAGATGTAGTAAGAAAAACTAACTGTCCATGATTCACTGTACTATACTGTACTGTACTGTTTGAACCATATTTAACCAAGTCATTAGTTGGGGTAAGCAATTTTTCTTTTGCGTGTAATATGCGAAAACACGGCTTTGGCATTCCAATATGATCCCGAGGCTGCGGCCACGGGCCAATCCACAATCGCTTACAGGTATGATGCACTTTTTCGACTGCAGCGTTTGCACAGCGGCACAGTCACGGCCCGGGCATAGTCGGAAATACTCTTGGAAAAAAGTGCCAATGATTCGTTGAATAATTTAGCGAGACGTTCCGTCAATGAAACGAGTTTGGGAGATAAAAAATCCGATTGCGGATCCCCGCGGGGAAGCGACTGCGGGGCTGAGGTCGAAATACACGAGCAACGGCATCGGTGAGGGGATAGTAATGATAATAGCTGGAGTATGCGGGGATGCTGCCCTCGGCAACGTACATTTTCGCGCGCAGAACCGTTGACCGTCCCGAATCAGCTCCACTCCCTCTGTGCCTCTCCGCATAGCAGCACCTTGCTGTTTCTTCCTTGCTGCGCTCAATTTGACCGGCGCTGCTGCCGCTGCTGACTATTATGTGTGGCTCCCTTATTTACTCCCGGCTTTCGTGCACGCTCTAACGTGCAGGGAGGAGCTATCGCTTCGTTATTGCAGTGATATAACCTACTCGTATCGCCGAGTGACTTGCTTTCTTGTTATATATATACATATGTCCTCGATGTCCCGTTACCTTTCTGCAGTAATTGCAATGACGCTCTACTCGATGCATTCGACCTATTCTATACAGACCTATTATTTTAAACCGGCCGGCAACTATTTTTCAGCCCAACTCAAGATTTTTAATTTATACATATACATTAGTCGATTACGCTCAATCTGAAAATCTATTCTCTCTGCAACTTTTTTCAGAAAAAACAAAAACAATCCATGATCATTTATAGACCCTTATACATTAGCTCATTTTATCGAATTATATAAGTGTGAATAAGAATAATGTTCAAGGATATAAATTTCTATAATCTTATCACTTTCTATGTATTGTCACGGGTTCAGTGAAAAAAGGTTCTATGTTAAATTTTTGGTCGAAACAACTATCTCAACTTTTCAGTTCAAAAAGGTTCTACCTCGTGAAGACATTTTTTTCATTTATGCAGGAAATTAATTCCTGCCTACGAGGATACGGAAGGTCTTTTTCTTTTCTTCCTTTAAATGTAGTTTAGACTGAGAGAGTAAGGTTTTAATATAAAATTTTTCATGTAAAATTGCATACTAAATTAAAGTTGAAAGAAGAAAAAGACATACTAACTTTTTCTAAACTGAAATTTCAGATAGAATATTTTTTATATGCAACCGAGTAGGACATAATGGTAAATAATTATTATTTCCGTCCAACTAAATATTATTATTGCATTGACTATAATCGCAAAACGGTCGGTACCAATGTTTAAATAAAATTCATTCCATAGCTTGTAATGAAATATAATAGATATTCGGAATAGAAGTATAAGCTACTTGCAACGTATATGGTAATATTTCGCAAGCCATCCCACTTTACAAGTCAAGTTTGTCCGTCCGATAGGTCTTTTGTGCAATAGCAGCCAGCAGCGCTCTCCCGCTCGCATTCGAGCTTTTCATTCGCCCTCGAGCGGTTGCTCGCACACCTACGTCACCACCGCCTTCACCCCTATCCACCCCGCACACACACACACACACACACACACACACACAGACCTGCGTATATAGTCGCTGGACTGCACACATGCAGGGAGAGAGGGAGAAGTAAGCCGCCCAAGGTTCCCCGGCGCTCGCGTCAATTATCGTCCAATCAACTAATTGCAGCGGGAGCGTAAAACGTGGAGGAGATGAGCTGCGATAAGGAAAATTGGGCGGCGTTAAAGGGCCGAGGAGTGAATAGAGAGAGAGAGAGAGAGAGAGAGAGACGACCGAGGCGAGTGCAAAGTAAAGGCGGCGGCGATCGCTCGCGAGAGTCGGTTGCCATAGCGCGCGCGATTAATTCACCGGCGCGCGTGCACTCGATATCCGGCGCGCATCTCTATCCGCGGGCGCTTATAGGCACTGCAAAGCTCTCGCGCGGATTAGCCGCATTAACAGTTTACTGCCGGTGCTCGCTAGTCCACTATATACCACCTACCAGAGCTAGCTGGCCTTTTTTCTTTCCTTTCTATTTTCAATTTCCTTGAGTGATATTTAATTCGAGCTTCTTCCGGATGCGGCTAAGGTAAGACGACGAGCCGCGGCCACCTCCGCAAATTAATTAACTTTTAGGCTTTATTGGCTGGCTGTGGTTCTCCGCGGGGCCAGTCTTTCGGTATTGGGTGCAGTGGCTCTTTCTGCTCAGATCCCAGTGGTTTAGCTGCAGCGCAAAGTGCCGCAACCGATTAACCGAACCGTCCCGTACTCGGTCTATAGAGTAAAAATCTGACCTAAATATCGCGGATCGTCGCAGGGCCGCGACCTCTTGGTATTAGCCAGTGCAGTGGGAACGAGCGCGGACCGATCCAGCGGGACGGCTGCTGCGATTACTCGGCGCTGAAAGAGTGAAAAAGCTGCAGCCGAGTTGATAAAAACGCCCCCCTCGAGCTGGCCGCTGCTGCCCCTGCACTCGAGCAATTGGAAAGTCATAAAGGCAAGCGCTCATAAAGTCATAAAGGCGTGCGGCAGAGCTGGCCACCTAACGGTCCTAACGGCCAGCGTCAGAGACAGAGGCTGGAGGAGGAGGAGCCGCACGAACGTATCATTAATGGGCCACCGCCGCCGCTGGTACGATGATCGGTCACGTGCAGGCGGCGGCAGCGAGCCACTACCTGCATGCAGCGACGCAGGCGACGAAAATCAATTAACGCGGAAAGCGCCGCGCTCGGCAAATGTTCCGGTGCAGCGGGGGCTCGCGGCACCGCCCATACGGCACTGAGTCGAGTAATTGGTGCGGGAATGCGTTTATCGGCGGGCGCATAAAGCAACAGCGACGAGCAGGGGAGAGCATCGCAGGGGTGAGCCGAGTCGAGCCGTACGGTAGCCAAAGCCTCTCTCTCTCTCTCTCTCTCTCTCTCTCTCTTCCTATACTCTCTGTGAACAGAGCGGGCAGACAGGCAGACAGGCAGGCGCATGGCAGAGCCGATGCCAGCGAAAAAATCGATATAATCTCCCATCTGTTAATAATAGAGGCTCATCCCCGCATCCACGCAGCAGTTGTGCCGGAGCTAGTCGCGGGGGGTAGTCGAGCGTCGAGGAAAAGGGACTCGGCCGACCCTTTTACAGTTCCAATTCGCGCGCCGTGGCCGCCGCCGCCGCCGCGACGCTTATCTCGGCCAGCTTATCGCAGCTATTTTTGCTTCTGCCGCGCGCGACACTCGGCCGACTCTGCTAACGTGTGCCGCCTGCCACGAGAATAAGACTCTTTTTCCTAACTTATCTGCACGCTCGAGCGGCAAGGAAAGAGATTTTTCCTCCTCGTCCTATTCCTGCTATTTTATTCAACTCTTATCTCGTCTTGAGCAGTGTAAAGGTCCCGCTCGACGATGCGCGGCTTCGACTCGTCTCCGTCTCTCTTTCCTTTTCCCGCGCTCTGCACGAATCGCCTACAGCTTGGCTACTTTTTCCAAGCGCTCGCTTATTAAGTATCCTGTAAACGTCGCGTTTTACTGGAGCTGCTGCACTCGGTGATGGCCGCGGACTCGATTCCCCGAATATAATTGTACTGCCAGGCTTCAAAGCGAACGAGATGATATTATCATCTTCCAGTTCTCTGCAGAAAAGAGCAGAGATCTCAAATATGTATTATATATGTGCATAGTGGGAGCTTTGGCTGCTATACTCGAATCCAGCAGCAGCAGCATCAGCTCGAATAAAAAGAGCGAGAAGGAAACTGGTCCCGTTCGCGGAACTCTCGGCCTGTATTATAATAATCCTCGAAGGCTTAATCCTCGCTCCAGCCGAGTCGTGTGCCAGCTCCTAGATAGCGGCTCGATAACGAGCTCTTCTTTCAGCTCTCGCTTCTTCTTTTTCTTCTTCTTCTTCTTCTTCTTCTTCTTCTTTCTCACTTTCTTTCTCCTCGTCTCCACGTCTCCTCGTCTCCTCGAGTGCATCGCTCGCGCTCGCACTCGCGCACGCACCGCACGCGCACTCGCGCCGCCAACGGACCGAGACCGGGAGAGGCGCGATCGCAGGCTTACCCGTCCGACTACTTCTCGCTCTCTGCAAACTAGCCGAACGAGGCGAGCGAGCAGAGGTGGTCCTTGTAGCGAAAAACTCAACGGGCCGGCCCGGAGGGGATACCTTCGCTGCTATACGGGATTCCTTAATTCCCTCTCGTAACTGCGAGACAAGTGGAGAGAGCCGGAGAAAGAGTGGAGAGCAAGAGAGGCAGAGACGAGAGAGAGAGAGAGAGAGAGAGAGAGAGAGAGGGAGAGAGACGAGAATGATTCGTTTGCATCGAGGGACCGAATGTTCGCGAGCAGTGTTTAAGCGAGCGAAAAGGGATCCGGAGCCAAGATACGAGACTTGCATGATGATGGGTGGTCGAGAGAGAAAGAGCCAGGGGAGCCGCGGCGGTGAGCAACCGGACGAGAGAGACGACTATACTCGAGAGCCACTAATAAATTCAACACGGAAACTTTTTAGCAAAGAGTGCTGCTGCTGCTGCCGCCGCTGTCTCGATCGCGCCCAAGGACTTTCAGCTTTTACCGCGCGGGACGACGCTATCGACGCTCGCCGCTCTGCACCGAGCATAAGCCGCCGCCGCCGCTGCATACCTATACTATTTTTACCCTCGAGCTTTATTACATCATATTTTATTTCCCACCTATTTTCCAGCGTATACTGAATCCTTTAATTATTCCTAATTTCTTCTCTATTATAGCGTACGTCACAATAAAAGTAACTTACAGGCTACGATCTTTTTGCATTCTATATTCTCAATACTAAATATTTCCAGATGTGTAAGGATATTATCTTGTTGTCAAATAGAAATGCAGTTAAGTAGCGTTATTGCACCTCCTAAGCTGTCGACATTCAAGATCGCTTATTGCTCTTTGCTCTTTTGAATTTTTACATGCTTTAATTAATTAAATATTTGTATATGCATCCTAAAAAATAGAAAAATAAAAATACCGTCAAGTGACAAGTTTTGGATCACCAGCATAAGCATATACCTATACCTATTGATGTTTGGAAGCAAATGCTAAATAAATAAGAAACAACAATTTTCCATCGCCTCGCCTTGACTTGACAAGTACTAACAAGTAAGTAGATGCAAAATTGCAGTTCAGATTTAAGGTATATCGGTATTTTTAAATAATACATGCATTATAACAAATATAATTTATTCATTTATTTCATATCTAACCAGGTTCTAATAATAAAGGTATACGCCCATCGCGATAACTACTTTATTCCTTTTGCGAGTAATGAGCTATTTATGCAAACAGACTCAAACTTACCTATAATAGGTATACTCGTACTGGCTCAATTCATATCATAAATCATAAACAGAAAACAAAATCAAGAATTAGGTCATCGGTAAAGATGTCCATCGTGAAAATTGTGCGCAGGCTCAATTTCACAGAAGAGCGGAGTGGAATAAGAATGAGCTGCTAGTTGCTACGATGGTCGCGGGCATTTCTTCCGAGCTGTCTCGCTATTACAGCCCGATTGCACCACTCGACGTTACTCTATTTAAATTATCGACGGTTGCAATTTGGAGCGGTCGGAAGAGCAAAAGGCCGTCGAGGTCAAACGGGAAGTAGGTATATAACAGAATTAGAAAGACGGAAAGAGTAAAGGCACAGCGGGCAAGTAGCCGAAGGGGAGACAAAGTGACAAATAAGACGTTGAGAGTTGAAAGAGAGAGCGAGGGAGAGAAAAGATTAGCGCGAGCTTGCAGCAGCAACCGATGCGGGGATGGGGGCCGGGAGCCGCGGCTACTGCAGTCGCGCGAGTACTAAAAGAAAGCGAGCTGGAGGAGGAGGGGGAGGAGGAGGAGGAGAAGAGGCCGGGACTATACGTATAGGGGAGAGAAAGAACGGCAGCGCCTGCATCCCCGCGACTAACAAGCGCCGAGGGTGGAGAATTAATGAGAGAGGGCGCCCGGGCAGACACTTGTGGCTAGCGCCCAAAGCTTCCTTTTAACCCCCCCCCCTTCCCTCCTCGTACCCACGTACCCCCTCTACCCAACCCTCGCCTCTCTGTATCTCTGCCGCGCGCGACCCTGTACACGCAGTGTTTTCTGCGCGGTGTCGGCAGCTGCCGCCGGAAAGCCGGGAAACCCGGCGACTTGGCTGCTCTCTCTCTCTCTCTCTCTCTCTCTCTGCCCTCGGCACCCGACCCGCGTTCCGACTCTTCGCAGATCCGAGACTCCCTAATGTATACAGAAATCCTATCGCGGATTTTCACTATTTCTTGTTTTACGCAAATTTTTACATTAAATACCGCCAGCTCTTATCTTTTCTCTCGCGCAAACTAGCATTAGGTACTTCCTTATGAGCTTTACATTGCTCTTAAAGAGGCCAACTTCAATGACATTAATTATTGCGAAAGATAATTATTTCTAAAGTGATCTTGTATTATATACAGTTAATCACCCACATTACTAATTTTTCCTAACTATCAGAAAGTCATAAGAATGTTATTGATCAGTATGACGAAAAGGGTATTGAACCTTAGTAGGTATTGAAAATATCTGAAGTTTGGACGTGACAATAAATTCAAAGTACCTATAAGTATACTTATATAAAAGTGAACGAAGCAGCATTATTCAATTGTTTTACACAAAAAGGCATAATAATTGCACGAGAAAAGAAAATAATTGTATTCGACGCCAAGTTCGAGACCCTGTAAGCGCCCAGGTCCTGCAGGCCTAAGCTTGGCCTGTATATTATACGGGAGATTCTGGTCTGAACTAAGTATACAGGTATATCGAGCTAAAAAAGCTTCGAAAGTGGCGATCGTCTAGCTGCTGCTGCTGCTGCTGCTGCTGCTGCTGCTGCTGTTGATGCTCGATAAATTGACATTTCGAGGCAATGCTTTATCGATTCGGCGCGCGCTCGACCGTACGGATGCAGCCTTTTTCGAAAAACTTTCCCAACGCGAATGGCTCTCCATCATCGCGCGCTCTAGGATCCAATTACTCCGTTATGCGCGTTTGTCGAGTTGATTTGCAGAATCGATTCACCCAACCCGTGCAATATACATGCGCCTATACGCGGAGAGAAATCCTCGTTTGCAATATTTAGAATATTAAATGATCATGCAATGAGGAAATTTGGGCCAGCCTTGCTTTCACGAAATTTTTCCATCTCAAACATAGCAATTTTATGATTCTATTATACTGATGTAGTAACCGCACCACACTGTTTAAGAAAAAGTATTTATTTTAGTATAGGTATAGGTAGGTATATAAATCGCTACGCTCGCAACCTCAAATTCTAATAATAGATTTATATATATATATATATATGTATAATTGAATACTGTTCTATATATAATATATGCATACATAGCCAAAATTATGCACTCACACACACGTGCGCGCGTGGAAAAAAAATTGGTTACTATACCCCAACTAATGACTTGGTTTAATATGAGCAAGCAGTAAACATAGTACAGTGAATCTTGATACTTACTTCATTTAACAAATGTAGTCTTTATTAATACAACCAAGTATAACAATTATGTTATGACAACTAATTCCGAATTTTTTTTAATACGTTCGGTTTGTTTTCAAATTACAATGTTGCACACTTTGAGTTTAAAAAAATGTAATCAGATGAACTATACAAATGCACGTGGCACGTACTGAACCAAGTAAATAGTTGCATATATCAATGTCATATTTCAACCAAGTTAGTTGGTATATATATCATTTGACTTGGCTCGCCTTATTTCACCATTAAACTTGGTTACCACACCAACTTTTTTCCGCACACGCACGCACACATGCTCACACACACACACGAGAAAAAATCACTTACTATGCAAAAATTCTTGTAATGTTATGTTCCGGTAACGTTTCTTAAAACAAAATTTTTTATCTTGACAAACATTAGGTACGAATTAAAAGGACAATTAATCACTTGATGTGTTTTTTTTTTGTTATAATCCACAATAATAGGTAGATGATAAATACTGCTTTTCACATACCACTATATACTAGATAAACATAAGTTTATGTATAGAATGAAAAGGAATCTTAATACTTTTTTTTTAAAAGTGCAGGTTTAAGAAAAAAATTATATAATTATTTGAAATAACTGAGAAGAAACAGTTTGCTTCAATTCTAAAAAAAATGAAAACCTACGAAAATACTTTATGTAGGCCTATATTATTGACTGCCATCTTTTGAATTAAAATAAGAAGTACTAAGTTGTAAAAAATGCTACTGCAGAACTGTCAAAAATAGTCTACTGACAGATATCCTATAACATTGGAATGGACGGAATTCTAGTCACTAATCTGCTGTTGATCACGAAGAACTCTTACAAATTTGTACAAACTTTTTTAAAGTTATTATAATATACAACTTCTTAAAGTTTTAATATAACAAAAATAAAACTTACTTGGTTTTTATGTACTGTTATATTATTCTGCGCATTAATAATTAAAATATTTTAACTGTAACTGCTTTTGTAGAATTAATTTATAAACGTGACGCTATAGAAATATTACCGACAGATACCTTCCTTATCTTCTCTAGATATTTAACTTGAATTTCCTTATATATTACATTTTCTTGCAATTTGTGATCTTCTAATATGTATATATTTTAATTCATATTTCTCTCTCTATAAGCATAAATAATTTTATATATTGCTCATTAGTGAATAATATATAAAATATTCTCATGTTCTTATTATTATATTATTAATATAATAAGAACATTGGAACACTCCATATTATATTTTAAATACTAAAAAAGTAAAAAAGATAAAATAAGTATCTAGTCCGATAATCCAACATATCCCTATATTAATAAAAAAATATAAAGAGTTGTTTAAAAGTATTTCGAATTAATTAAAATTTTATTATAAATATAAAATATATTTTGTTATATAATAAAGAAAATTCACTTAATAGTTTACTTAAATGGAAATATACTATTGTAGAGGACTTGTTAATGAATTAGGAGGCCTTGGTGTTTTAAATGTTACACTATCTGGTACTGGATTTATAGAGAACAAAGATCCAAACATTACGTGCTGTATCACTGGAAATTTAGATAATACCTAAATAAAATATAATACTGTAATAATTTGATAAACATTTTATAAATCAAATTTTTAAATAAACGTACTTCAGCTTTATACATTCTTATCAAACCACTGTTAACTTTTGGCCATGATCCTACAGCACTAACATTCCATAACTGATTAGAATGCTCAGCAAAAGGACCAGTTTTTACCTAAAATACTCTTTATTAGTCATGGATAACTCCCTGTAATTATATTTCTTTTAAAAGGATGTGCTATAGTCGGAAAGATTCCTACCTTACCAATTCAAGCATTTAACGAGATCTATTATAAAGACAGAGATTAATTTTTGAAAATAACTTTCGGTCGCTATCTCAGTAATGATATAAATATTACGTGGTTCAAGTTTTATGAAATTTCTATCGACAATTGGCAGAGATTTTTGCCATCGAAAATTTCGGAGATAAAAATCACTGTGAATTACGAACGAAATTTTCGAAGACAATATCTCTGTGATTGTGGATGGAATTTCATGAAACTTGATAACCTTGAAACTTGAAACTTGAAAACATAACTTTTATATCATTACCGAGTGGTGACAGAACTTTTTCCAAAAATTAATCTTTATCTTTATATATTTCGTTAAATGAAAGAACCGGTAAGGCAGGAATCTTTCTGACTATAGCACATCCTCTTAATTTTAGTGTTCTATCAAATAACCTTTGAAATAAATTCTATACAACCAAGAAACATGTATTCTTTGCTATTCGCTTCAACAATTCCATGATCTACAAAGTGATGAGGTTCAATACGATGATGACCTAAAACTCACATTCATTAGGACTCATATTGATTTTTGATTTATAAAATAAAATACAAAGTATATTTACCTATTAATTGAGAGCTACCCCAAATGAAAGGTACAAACTGATAATCATCTAAACTCCAAACACCATGACTTCCAGCAGGTTCCATTCTGTAGGTTAACTGGAGCTTACGTACTACTTCAAGATACCTGGAAAAATATGAGATTTTAATAATATTTGAGTTTACGATTGTCATATTATGATCTAAGCAGTACCTATTAAATACTTTTACACCAACAGCTGTTTTGTCACTAAATTCAAAAGCACTTATTTTAAACATACAGCATAAGAACATAATAAAAGCCATTTCATGTCCAGTCCCATAGTCTATACGTGTTGCGTTACCAAAACTTTCTAATAAATATTGAATGATCTCTGGTATAGCTCGATAAAGATTTTCGGTTAAAATTTGTTTTAGCTCTTCCACAGCAGACTTAAAATTATTATGTTTTTTATTAATCAAAATTTTCAAGAGTTTCTATCAATGCTTATATTTGAAAATTACTTACATCATGTAGTTTTTCGTGCCAAGTGCGAAAAGATTTATTACCAAAACGTTGTGGTTGATCAGTAGGTGGAATATCATCGATCCAATGATCAAAGTTATCAAGCATTTGTATCACTTTATCTACAGTTGATGAACATGGATAGTTTGCACTTAGAGATTTTCCCTTTACAGCATCATTGATAGCCATTAAGAAACCAAAATATTCCTAATAAAATGTAAGTACATTTATGTATATATATTTTAATTAATAACTTGAAACAATATTGATGAATCTAATACCCTATGAAATTTAAACTTACACAGTAAGCTTCTGATTTTTGCCATGCTGCCATATCATTTGGGCCTTTAACTGCTTTCTTAGGCTCAATAAATTCATGGTCAGCTAGAAATATGATGTTAAATTTTTCCTTTGGAGGTACTTTTAAGAAAGAAGTTTATTTAATTGTATAAAAAAAATCTAAGTTAACATAATCTGTAACTTACGAGGTAGTTTAAATTCTGGAGCTGGAGTTGTACTTGATGTCATAGCTATTATTAAAATAAATAAGCAATTTTATTAATAAGTGTTACTTAATAGTCAAAATAATAAAACAGATTGTTTAAAATGATGTATAGACTGCAGCTAATAAAATTCACACTTCAGACATTTTAATTATTATTATTATTACAAAGAGATAAATAATCACAAATCATGCTTAGGTATATTTAATACATGTTCAAAATGAACATTTTTCAGTTTAAAACAACTTATTAACAAGCCCGGCTTAAAAATTTTCTTGAAAATCTTCTGAATGTAGTATATCATGTGCGGCGTATGATGGACAACGTTGCCAAATTTTCGCGATCATTACTTACTAGCGCTGTATTTAAAAGTGTCTTCTGATATTAATTTTTTTTTAAGTCCAGTTGAATCTTATGCTTTTAAATAAAAAAATAAAATATAGACCAAAATATGAGAAAAATTTTATATTTCAATATAATTCCATGTTATAGTGAAATATTTAAAAGGCTAGTACATAAAATGTGTACAAGTTTTGCAGACGACAAATAACACCTAAAGTGTCCTAGGTAAGGATAGGTTCATAAACGTTCGAGTTTGTTTTGAATGTATATACTTATCACATGCTTTTGAGTTTTGATGATGGTTTACATTATAAATGTAAGTGCGTTTCGCATTTCCGTTACTACGAAATGAAAATTCGAGTAATGGAAAAGTGAGGAAATAAGCGCTAGCGTATCGATACTTATAGATAAAGACAAAAGTTACTAAAAGTACTAACAGAACACACTTGCAGGAAATCGGAACATCTTTTTTTTTAGAAAATACGGCAGTAAGTATAGGTTATTAGTATTTTTTGGGTTAAGCAATTAAAATTTCGGAAATAGATATGATTAGATTGAGAGTTTCATCACCAACTTTAATCATCAAGCTTTGTCTTTAATCACCAACTGTAATAATGCTAAAATCCAAAAACTAAAAAAGTAAAAGTAAGTCAAATATTTAATATAAGTTTAATATATTAATTTATACTTAAGAACCAATTTATGCATTAAGCAAGAAGTTTATTCTATTAATTAATCTAATTATGTTTATATTATTGTTTATCAGTCATGTATTCCAAAGAAGAAATTGAGAAAAAACGTGAACAGGCTTTGCAGCGTAAAAAACAAAATGCTTTGAATAATACTGCAGGTTCAAGAACTGATGTTTTAAAAAATGTTGTGAGTAATCATACCAATCAAAATACATCTTTGAATTCAGATGGTGGTAATTCAAAAGTTTTTGCAAATTACTTTAAGCAAAATACGACACCGAGTATAAATAAAACTTTTGCACGTGAAAATTTTCAAAGTAAAACTCAAAGTGCTATTAAAACTCAATCTTCATTGAATCGATTCAGTCCAATTGGAACTAGCAGCAAATTCTATGGTGCTCAGCCAACTTGCGAAGTTATTTGTTCTATGATAAGTAGCTTTCGTTTTTCTGCTGATACATCAACATTTCATCCAGTATTGATAGACTTGTTTAAACAAATTCCAAGCAGATTGTATGGTAAGTTTATTTAGGTATCCTAGAAACCTTCGTATCTTATCTTAAAGGATTTTCCTTATGCCTGATATTATATATTATATATATTTATATATAAGACTAGAAAAAATCTACTAGTTTAAGCAAAATGTAACTAAATTATAGTTAATCATACTTTTTTATTATAATGTTATTTAAATGTATTAAAAGTTTCATATAAAATTACATTTTTAAATTTCAGACACTAAAACCAAAATATGGAATTTTCATATTAATGATTATGATTTACTACATCAAAAAGTAATTAGTTTAAAGAATGAGGTTTCATTTAAAGGATTACCAAGTTTTGTCTTAAGAGTAAGAGATAATTTTTTATTCCTTTAAATTCACATTGTTAACAGTACAATTTATTTCATTTTTATTTTCAAGCTCTTTAAAAAGCTGTTTTTGCAAGAAAATGAAACTAAAAATAGGATTGATTTATCCAAAATTGATCCTAGTTTACTTAAATCGTTGTATGATTTTCAAAAAGAAG
Organism: Megastigmus stigmatizans; assembly: GCA_900490015.1. Classification (NCBI taxonomy): domain Eukaryota; kingdom Metazoa; phylum Arthropoda; class Insecta; order Hymenoptera; family Megastigmidae; genus Megastigmus; species Megastigmus stigmatizans. The sequence goes on along the minus strand of UELV01080153.1, from coordinate 4,267 downwards.
GGATAGAGTATGTATTTATAATTTATTTTTAATAAATATTTAATTATTGCAATAATAAAATTAATTATGAAACAAAATTATAGATATGGTATATCAAAAAATGGAAAATGTCTTATAGCAGATGATATGGGTCTTGGTAAAACAAGACAAGCATTAGGTATTGCTCATTATTACAAAGAAGATTGGCCTCTTGTAATAATTACTCCATCTTCAGTGAGGTTAAAGACAATTTTATATCATTTACTTAGAGATATTGCATTACTTCATAGTAATTAAAAATGGAATTTATTTTTTAGATATCAATGGTCTGAAGCAATAATTGAGAATCTACCATCTGTAAATGCTTTATCTATACAACACATCTTAACTCACAAAGATTATATAGATAATAGTGATGTAACAATTTTATCATATGATTTACTCACTAGAAGAATAGATGAGCTTTCTGTTCGTAAATTTGGTTTTGTGATTTGTGTATGTTGAAAAAATGTACATTAATAACTAATTTCAGATTTTAATGCTTTTATGTAATAAAATATTTGTTTTTACTATTTATAGGATGAGTCTCATTACTTGAAAAGTGGAAGAACACAAAGAGCAAAAGCAGTTACTCGACTAGCAGCTAAAGCACGTCATTTAATTTTATTAACAGGTACTCCAGCTCTGTCTCGTCCAATAGAACTGCATGCTCAAATAAGTTTGCTAATGCCAAGTTTTATGAGGTCGGTGTAAAATATGAGAAAAATCATTAAAAAAAATTCTAATGGGTTTTGATTAAATGAAATTTAATTTTTAGTTATCAAGACTTTGGTATAAGATATTGTGCAGGTACACTATTAAAGTTTGGTTGGGATTTCTCAGGCTCATCTAATCTGAAAGAGCTAGAAATATTGTTAAAAGCTTGTTGTATGATTCGAAGGCTAAAAAGTGATGTCATGACCCAGTTACCAGCCAAAATCAGGTATAAAATCTAGAAGTTATTTTTTTTATTTTTAAAGCTAAAAAATATGAATATACTGTATGAACGATTTTTTTATGCTTAGACAAAAAGTTATACTTGATCCTCTCTTAATAAAAGCTGCTACTAAAGAAATGACAGTTGCTTCTCAGAATATGGAAAAGAAGAGCTTAAAAGGTTTTAAAAAACAATCTGCAATTCTCCAGTATTACAGTGAGACAAGTAAAGCCAAAGAAAAAGCTGTTTGGTAATTATCATATAAAAATAGTTTTAACACTATAAATAATAAATTAATAAACAAAAATATTATACTTAATGATTACATTAAACTATATTTAAATAATTTTGAATTTCAGTAATTACATCAATTATTTATTAGAAAATCAACAAAAGTTCCTCGTTTTTGCTCATCATCAAAACATGCTCGATGCAATTTGTAGTTTACTGACATCAAAGAAAATCATGTAATTTGTTACTTGGTTAGCATTTTACTTTTTTCCCCATGTGTATTGAAATATAATAAAATTTAATTTTTAGGTTCATACGAATTGATGGTAAAACAAACCCTGAACAAAGAAAAAATTATGTGGATATGTTTCAACAAGTTGATAATGTATTAGTAGCAGTATTATCCATAACAGCTGCCAATGCAGGAATAACAATGACTACAGCAAGTCTTGTCATTTTTGCAGAATTATCATGGAATCCTGGTGTATGTTTAAATTTAAATGGTTTTCTTGTCATTTTCTGATATTTTTATTTTTAATAATTCTTGTAAATGACATTGATTGTCTTCGTTTTATAGATTTTACGTCAAGCAGAGGACAGAGTTCACAGGATTGGACAGACTGATAATGTTGTAATTCGCTATTTGCTTGCACAAGAGACAGCTGATGATTATATGTGGCCAGGAATACACCAGAAAATTGATGTATTGAATGAATTTGGGTTGGATCAAAATTTTGATTTAGATGATGCTGACGTGACAAAACAATCACCTGCTTTCTATGATCAACAACAAAGCCTTGACAACTTTGTACAAATATCACCATCGAACTCATCTATTCTAGATTCAACAGGAAATGTTGATTTACATACAAGTTCAGACAACCTGAAAGGTCTTTTGGATGTAGATGATGATGCTTTTGATGATATTGATCTAAACTGCCTAACCGAGCTTAATTAAGAATCGTCTATGATGCGAATAGTTTTTGTTACATTAATTAAAATAATTAAGAATTAATAATTAATAAAAAATTTATGTACAGATATATCCACCGACGGATATAAATATTTTTTATAATGTGTCTAGAAGTAAATAGTTCTGAATATTAAATTAAAATTATTTATAAATCGTTTATTGAATAAAAATATTTTTCTACCACATCTTGATTTTATTGAGATCTTGTCAATTTTTGGATAAAATGCGCCAATCAGCAAGTGGAAACTGGAAATGCGTCAGCTTGCCGTCATTGTAAACGCACCCGTCGATCCAGAGATACTCTGGATACTCGTCTCGAGCGACTCGAGCTGTCTCGACTCGATACCCGACGGCGGACGGAGACGAGAGTAGTGCTCACATATAGTAGTGGCATTCTTCTGCTATTTTCGTATCAATCCAACACTGGCGATCATTTAACAGTAGTCTTACGGTGACGAGTATATAGACTACGGGAATACAATCTGCGTACTTTACTTTCCGTAACTTGTGCAGCTTGTACATCGTCTCTTGTTCGGCTTAGTCGCAATAGTTGGCTGAGAAACGGCGGTCGAGAGGCCGGACTTCAAAATGAAGAAAACCACTGCTGTGATTCATAGCTTCGTTTTAATTTTGTTACTAGGTAAAACTATTTCTTTCTTGTTAATCTATTTATTTCTCTCGATCTTTCATTCGTTCTATCTCTTTTATTTTCGCTTTGGGTTTCTTAAATGTTATGTGACGTATCTACTTCTATAGGACTTTTCGTCTTGATTCAAGAAATATGGTTGACAATACTTTTAGAACATTCGTGACGTTGCGTTATCTGTGCAATGCTGTGTAGTCGATTTAATAATTATTGGATATAAATGTACTTATTATAGTTATTAACTCGTTCAAAGAGATATGCTGTATTTTTTTGACATTGCACTAACATTTTTTTGGCCACTATCAAATCTTAATATTTAATGCGCAACTTCTCAGTTATTTTTCGCTCTTTGTTCGATGTTTGTTGCTAGTTAATACTTTCACGTCCGGGAAAAATGCGCAAGAGCGTAAAATGATTAATTCAGTAGAGTCTAAATAGAATAATCTACCTTTAACGTAATTTCTTATTTTTTTATATTTGCATTTTTAAAATTAATCTTTAGGACTTATATTGCTTTTGGAAAAATTTATTTAACATTTATGTTAATAATATTTTATTCTTTTAAAAGCTATATAGCAGTTCATTATTATAATTTACTATAATTATTTTTAGACACCAAGCTTGATAAGATTTCAATATACCTTCATATTAAAACAATAATTTATCCAAGTTTTTTATTTTTATTTTTTGATCCTTATTAAAAATTATTTTAGTTTATGAAGTTATACTTGCATGCTACCCTTGAATCTTTGAATTGAAACTGAGTCACTATATAATAATGTTTTGACTAACTTTGATAAAGAAAAAATTTGTGAAGTATAGTTGAGGTTGAGATTCACTGCCCTTTTATATCAATGTGGATAGAATTACATATTCTGTAGCACATTAGATATGTAATCACTCACATGCATAGGCAAATTCCACTAAAAAAATTGTAAATAATTTAAAACTGATTCGAAATATTAATCTCAAAACAAATTAATAAATGCTGACACATTTATAAAATAATACAAACTTAATTATATTTCACTAATTTTTGTGTATTTCTTATCAAATTTGACTGACTCATGTGTTGATAAGAAACAAAAGAATTGATGAACTTGACTGATAATTATTACATGCCGTAAAACAAAATTTAGTTAATATTCAGAGTGATGGAAATTTTCAAAATTTATCTGTTCTTGTACATTTTACTTTGGCATTAATGTATATTATTAAATATATATTAATGTAATTTTATGAATTCTATTTTAAACATGTAATCTAAAACTTTTATTCTAATTACAATTTAAATAATGTTTTTAGGATTTAATACTAGTAATGCTGAGAACGAAACTGAAACTGCTGCAAAGCTTTTACCAGTTATATTTAATTCGAGTGTATCACCTTTGATTACTACTACCACTGGTACTACTACTTCTACTACACTCAGTACTACTACTTCTACTACACCTAGTACTAC
>UELV01080152.1:0-44132 GCA_900490015.1 Megastigmus stigmatizans | reverse complement strand
ATATATATATATATATATTATTGAAAGAACACTATACACGGATTACTCTTGTTCTTTTGTTTCTTATCGCGAAATAATTGTTTAAATTTTGTATTGTATACTGTGTACGAGTCGCTTCGATTTTAAAGCTACTTTTATATTATCTATGTATGCTCAGTGAATTTTATATATTAAGTACACGATTTTTTAAATATTGTACTAAAACACGTAGTACCATGCCTTTATGTTTTTCTCAATGGGGCCAATTTTGCTATATTCCTTTGATATGCGAACGCCATAAATTTGTAAACATTTATTTCAATGATTACTGACGCTAAAAACGGAAAGCTAATTATTTTCATTCAGTAAAATTTGTAGCTAGAATAAATGCAAATGCTAACAGTGATATATGTTAATATTAATACCATTCGAATGAATACAAAATAAAAATTGCAAAGATGTACAACATGTCATGTTATGCATGTATACTTTTTTTTATTATATAAAAATATTTTTTTTCTGCAACTTTTTATGTTGTTAAATTTGAACATGTATTTTACATTAATATATTTCGATGCAAGTACGTGAAATAAGCAATTCTTACATGATGTAATTTATCAAATTACACTCGTTCGTGGATGCCTCGCGGATATGTATTCAATTATACTTTTTACCATACCGTGCGCGAAACATGACTGAGTACCTGTTTTTCAGCGCGTAACATATACAATTATTGAGCTCTTGTCAGAGCGTGCGCACAATTTTGTTTCTGCACACTTTAAAAGAGTACGAGAACCGCATGTTTCTTGCACGGAAAACAATCACGAAAAGTCAGGTTTTGCGAATGGTTGCGTGATAAATAATTAATTTTATTACAAATATTTACTCTATACATACTATTTAATCTAACTTCTTAATTTTTTGAATGAAGAACTGAACGTTTAAAAATATATGCTTTAAGTGGGAACTATGGTGTTAATAAAAATTCAATAAGACATTTTTAATAATATTCAATTAAATTTGAATAAAAATTTTAATCAGACATTACAGACAGTATTTCAGCCCACACATACATAACAATATTTTTCTTTAAAAAATTAACATGCTGCACAATTTATTTACTTCAATGTTTTTGAAATTTCTAGAACGTATATATCGAATTATTTTGATAATGTATAAAGATCTAAATTTCAATCATTGAAGAGCTTTAAGTCGTTATCGTAAGCATGTAGTGTACGTTTTTTAAAAATATAATACATAATTTTTGCAATTTTTATTTGCACTTTTTTACAATTACTTAATATTTTTTTCTTTGTTTAAATTCTATATAAAACAAAAATATAACCATAATCTCCTTTTGATATTGATTGACCTACAGACTGACAGATTTTCTGAGATAGTTAATTATACGTTTAGGAATAAAAATATATGGATAACGCATATTAGCTCAGTTTTATTTTCTTTCATAACAGTAAAAGAGTTTATTAAAATATTCTGGTGATGTTTACAGTAAAAGAGTTTATTGAAAATATTCTGGTAAAGTTTACTGTTGCCTTTTCTTGTAATAGAGATTATTCTGTGTAATAAAAATCATTTTCGTCATTAAAAACTTTTTTACATCCATATATGAAACATGAATTATCAAATCATATATACGATGTTATTTTATGAAAATGTTAATTTAGACCGCGGTTATAGTTCGCAAGTGTCATTTTTTTATTAGTATTTTATTTATACGATCTTTCTAAGTCAGTACAAACTTATGGCACCTGAAAAATTTTAAATCAATGAAATCTTTTGAATCACAATAAAGTATAGGTGTTATTATTAAAATCTGTAACTTAGCATTAAATCCGCTCATCAATTTTGCTCTTCTTACTAACAATACAGTTTTAAAATGTCACAGAAGTATTATCTATAGTAAAGTTGTAGACAAAAGCTACATTAGATTATTTACGAATATTCTTTTTTCTGATTGCCTTGAAAAAATGTGCCATAAAAGGAAAAGAGAAGCATTTATCCCGGGTAAAGCTTTTGAACTTCCCTCTTATGCAATAATTAGAGCTACAAAATTGAGTTTCAGTTTGTACATGTCTGGTTATGAATGTTTTATTGTTTGTATCTTCATCTTAATTAAATTTTACCCACTTTGACTTCATTAAAAGACGTATAACAGCAGAATCAAAATTTATGTCAGACTGACAAACACGGAAATAACAATTTAGTAATGTAACTGACTGACTGCACCGAAAAAGACTAGACAAAAGCTTTAACTGGAGTGGGAAAACAGGTCTCGTAAAAGCTCTTCCTTTGGCAAAAAAAAAGATAAAAGAAAAAAATGTAGATGTCTGAGATTCGCATAAACACGAGAAAGAGTGTGGAGCGAGAAAGTAATCGGGCTAATGCAATGTGTGCTTTTTCCTTTCCCCCACGTGCATCCCCGTCGTGTTGTGTCTCTCGACTACCGCACACGACGCAAAACTCGACAAACTCGACAAACAATCGTCCATAAAAAAGGGATATTAACAACAAGAAAGCGGTGACAAGCTACAGCCCTTGGCGGCGAGTTGCCACCAAGCTCGGAGTCAAGTAAGTCCCTCTCAGAACAAATCTGCCAAACCAAACAGAAAAAAATCAGTTAATACAAAAATGTGTCTCTCCTCTTCTCTCGAGTTATACATACATAAATACATTTTGCATATATATATATATATATATATTGATCCAACTTATGTATACTCGAAATCATCTCTTTTTCTCTAATTTATACATGTCATCCTGTATCTTTTTTTTAGTATATACTCAACATGTGATTAATTGACATTTTACCTCGTAAGATTTTGATGGCACTGCCATGGTCATTGTTTCCTCTATTAATTGTTAAGAACTAGATTATTTGCAAGTTAATATTGTTAAAGTTAAGAAGTATGAAATTACCCCTTCTATCAGATTTTTATCGATAGCTTGGAATATAATTACTGTATCCAGTTTTCAGAAATGTTGTAAATAGAATCTTACTGAATAAATATTGATTTTTGATGGTTATTGATCCGTGCACGATTTTATTCTTAACATGCAGAAATTGTTTAGAAAAGGACTTTTTGTTTGATTACTAGATAGTAAATTTGTGAAAAGAGACTATTTGAGTATATTTTTTAGTAGAACAATTTAACGCATACTAATCAAGTTAATTGACGGATATTATCACTCTGATTGCATTAACTGCAGTTTATGATGGTAACATCATACCATGAATTAATGACATTAAACTATACAACAAGTAAGTTGTGAAATTTATTTTCAAAATATCAAATATTAAACAAAATCATTGAAACATTATTGGTACATTAAATTATAAAATAAGTTTTTACATAAGTTATTTTGCTTGTCACGCAACTAATACTCAAACAAATTCTGTGATTATTACAAGCTCTAAATCCTTTTAAAGGTAATGACTTCTCTTCATTTTTATAGATTTTATTTCTCTTCATCGTATGCTATAACATCTATTATATATATTATATGAAAATAAGTGATAAAACACATTACACGAGTACATTGTAATCGTCTCTTGAGAAGATAACAACAACTCGAGGCTTGACACTTGTTCGCTCGATAAAAAAGAAAATTAATTTTGTCCTGCTCCTGCCTGTGCTTCTGAACCGCTTGCTTCTATTGTTTTATTCTCTTTCATCTTTTACGCCATCGTATAGCTCTTTGGGCATTTATATGGGAATGTGAATATAATCGATCCTTACTGACTGTCGCGTTGTGGAAATTTTTTTTTTATTTAATTTTATTTATTACTATGTTATGTTGTAATTTTAGAAATTATTTTATATTATAGCAAAATATATGAATGAAGGTTAATTTTAAATTCTTATCTATGAAGTGGTAACTCAAACTAAAAATTCAGTAAAAAAAACGAGTATTTCTATGAAATTTAATTAAGCCATGTGATATAAATTTATAATCTTTTGAAGAAAACTTACATAAATATTTTTAACAATTATTACTTGAATTTTGCAATAGCTCTACAAATATTTAGTTATCCCTTTAGTGCTAAGTGGTACGTATACGCGCAGTCATTTTGTTTTGCTCTTCTAGACTTTTCGAGTGCTAAACTTAAAAGTATTTAAAACAAATATGGGGATTAGATCAAAGTGGACTATTCCACATCTCGTAATGGGGGCGTAAGATATTTTAAGCTCACTAAAAGTTGAGAAAACTCGAAAAAAATAAAAGTAAGACGCAAATTTTTTTGCTGTAAAAATTGATTAAGAAATATGTTTTTTAGAATTTTCACTCATTATTTTATAGGCTTGAGCGTTTAAACGATTAATAGGTACTTAGTCTGAGTGCGATTTTTAACACATAAGATTATATTAAATTTTTATCTTTAATGAAATTTCTGTATATCTGCAGTACTGACAAATTTTGTGCCTATCTTTCCGATATTTATTAAAATAAATTTGATTACAAGCTTTACGTAATTGATAAAGACCATTATAGTCACGATTAGTTTTTTAAATAAAAAATTATTCATACTTTTAAAATAAATGAAAAAATAAAAAGCTAACAAATATTAGTTTTAAATTGTATAATCAACATATTTAACAGACTAGACATTACAAATATGATGTTTGTATTCCAGTATAATAAATGAAATTAATGGCAGCTAATTATTATTTCCCTTTATAAAAATTAAAGTTAATTTGCTATTACATAGTTTATTGTACTATACGTATTTTATTATTATTTTAAGTTTTATTATACAATTCATAAAATATATTGATTGTATCAAAAATACGTGAAAATAAAAGCATGAATAAAAGCATAACATAACTGTGAATGTATACAGATTTGAAAATATTGCCTAATTGACAATTTTTATAATAATTGCATTCAAAAAATAAAAAATATATTCTACTCAAAATTGGACTCTAGATTATTATGACCGATCACTTTCACATTCTCATAAAGATTCACTAAACTTTGGTAAGTTTTCTAGATGTTCTTGCATTCTTCTTTTCAATCGACAGGTGATCTTTTCAACTCTTCCATTTTCAGTTGTTTGCAGTATCATCACTTATACGTCTTTATTCTACCGAATCGATATACAAATCTGTCTGTTTCATCGTTCATATATATGCAGAAAAACTCTTTCTTTCTTTTATTGTCCTCTGATATATATATACATATTATTCCGTTGAAATTGTGAAAAACCTTTATTCGCTAGTTTACTTTTTTACGTATATTACATCTCGATTTATTTTCTTATTTCGTTTTTCTTAGGTTCTTAGCATTGTAGACCCGAATGCTACCCAAGATATTTTTGTATATATAATGGAATTGCTATTATATACATTTATTAATTTGTTATTATTACTATTATTTATCTTATTACTATTATTGTTATTATTATTATTGGGTTATTATTATATATTATTATTATTTCTATTATTCTTATCATTACTATTATTATTATAATTATTATTATTGAAGATTGTTACAAAGTGGCACATTTAATTTTGCCTCTTATTTATCTAGAAGCTGTCCAACATAATATTGGAGGTTCATGTTTTTTATAAAGGCTTGTCGTTTTTCAGTCAAACAATCAATGAAGAAAGGGATGGAGATGGAGTATCACATCGCGATGTTCCCAGGTATGAATTGATTCATAACTCATTACTACATTATTCATTAATGATTTTCATTTGTAAAAGGTTATTACAGGTGCTCTACATAATTAAATTATCATAATTAAATTTATGATAGTAAATATATCGCATATGAAATATAATAGGACATCTAAAATTGATCGTGAATGTTGATTAGTAAATGTTAATTGCTAATACCTATGGGTCTGCAATTAAACTATTCACGATTAGAGTTCTAATTTACACATTTACACAATTTGAATACTTGAATTAGTAAATACTTTGTAGCCGTTTAATTAATGATATTAAATAAAATCTACCACTTATAGAATAAGAATAATATCATACTTTAATTGTCCTTCCAGCGGACTTGAGGAGTTTGACTTCGACGACTCGTATCAGTTTAGCCTCGAGGAATTCGACAGTCTACGGCCAGAGTTGGGCCTCGGCCGCGAGGAACCAGACTCTTGGAGCGCGTCGATCGGACGTAAAATAGCTCTGCGTCTCGTCGACAATAACGAGCGCGAGGTAAAGCGCCAGGAGCACATCTACGAGTTCATACTCACGGAGAAGCATCACTGCCTCGTGCTCCTCGCCATGCAGAGGATCTTTGTTGAGGGTCTGCTGCGTCACTTCAATTTCAACTTGTCGGTGCTCGATCGTATGTTCCCCAAACTCCAGAACCTCATGGACATACACTTTGATTTTTTGTCGAAGCTCAGACAGAGGCAGTCGGAGAATGCGGTCGTCTCGACTATAGCCGACATACTGATAGATCAGTTTTCCGGCGAGAATTCGGACAGCATGAAAAGTGCGTACGGAGAATTTTGCAGTAGGCACAGGGACGCGGTGGACGTTTACAAGCAGCACCAGCAGATAGACACGCGCTTCGCTAGATTTGTTCGACATTGTCAGGTTTGTTCAAAATTTTGTTTCTCACTGTTTTTTTTATCTGCTTAGAAAATTCAAATAAAATATAAGTAATAATGCATTGAAATGTAAAACATCCTGTTCAAGAAACAAATTTTGTTCATTATTCTTACAATTTATTTGTGTAGTAAATAAATTTAATTAATATTTTGGTATTTACATAGTTGTACTAAAGTTTTAACTTTATTTTCAGAATAACCCTTTATTGAAGAAAAAGGGTATACCTGAATGTATACTTTTTGTTACTCAGAGATTAACGAAATATCCTCTACTAGTAGAGCCATTAATTAAAACTGGAGTTACTACAGAAGAAACTGAGAATCTTCGCAAAGCCTTGAGCCTCGTTAAAGAAATATTAGGTGACGTTGACGCGTGCGTTGCTGACAAGGAGCGAACAGATAGAAAATTAGATATTTATCATAAGTAAGTCTGCCTTCAGTGTAGCTTCAATTTATAAAAATGTATCTATTTGTGCAAAAATATTATGTAGGTTGTAAAACATTGTATGAATTTCAATAATTTTAGGATCGATCCAAAGTCATATGCAACGTATCGCGGCGAAAAATTCAAAAAGTCCGATATACTGGCGTCCAATCGCAATCTCAAGTTCGAGGGTACGGCCTGGCTGATGCAGGGCCGAGGTAAAATGGTACCCGTGGTCGTTGTCTGCCTCACCGACGTGCTGTTCTTCCTGGCCGGCGAACAAAAATACGCATTCTTCGTGCCTGAGAATAAAGCGGGTGTGGTTTCGCTGCAAAAGCTACTGGTTCGGGAGAAGGCCGGCCAGGAACGTGGCATCTATCTTATAAGTAGTAATCCCAGCGAACCGGAAATGTTCGAGCTCAAGGTTGGTCCTCTCTTTAATCTACAAGATTTAAATTTTACAATTCATGAGCTACTGCATAATATTTCTTTTCTGATAATCTCTTGCGGTAAAAAATGTATCTAGTGCAATAAATAATGTTATGAAGTAATTTTTTATGTGGGTTCTAGCTTTATTTTTTCTTTAAATATCTTATCTAATAATTATTTATTAAATAGGGAAATGCGGGATATAGTAGAACACGGGGAATTGTGGGGACACGTCAATAAAATTTGGAAAAATATTGATTTTGAAGCAATAAAAGTTTGTTTTACTAATCATCATATGTCCCTAATTAATTTGTTTTGTAAATATTTTAGGTGAAAGATCCGCGTGATAAGCATCTTTGGGTCAAAGCAATTAGAGCATCGGTAGAATCGTGCCCGCAGGAGCCTGACAATGAAAGTTGTAGTTTTATCGAGAATAATATGGTCAATGAGATGAGGGACGCGCGTTCACTGTCCCTGTCGAAATTGTCCTCCGAAGAGAAACTTAGACATGCCAAAGAAACACGTTTACAAAGTATACTTGGTAAGTACTATATTTTGAATAAACATGCTGCGTAGGAAACATACTGTTTTACAGTTTAAGCAGCTACGTTTATTAGGTTCTTTTTTATGAAATTCGTAAGAAATTAAACTGTATACTTATATTTTTTTCATTAAGATGAATTGAGGAAGAAAGATGAGGAGCAAGCATCGCTATTCGAACAAAAGATGGAATTGCACATGAGACTGCATCATGCAATTAATTTACCTAGCAGTAATGAAAGCGACGTTGACAAACTAGACAAAGATTTCAAAGAGATACCGGACTATGTGAGACTTGTACGTGGCGAAGGAATCAATTCAACGCAGATGTGGCAAGAGGTATTAATTTTTTTTAGAAAATATAAATTTTATTATCTTGAAAAAAAAAACAATTCTTATTAGAGTACTATCACAGCACCAGATTACAAGTTGATTCTCATTTAAGAAGACTTATTTCACGAACCGTTATTTACTTTCAAAACTGGTTCCCTTTTTGCTTAGCTAATTGAAATTGATAGCATAACAATCTGTTTAATTTTATCTTATTAGACTAATATTTATTATTTAAATACAATATTTTTTTACATTTTTATCCCCCCAATTATAGGCACTTGAAGCTGTTCAGGAAGCGATGAGACTCGCAAGCTCCTTGTCATGTGGTGCGAGTGGTGGGACACTTTCCAGAAGTTTGAGCTCCGCCGGAGAACGACACAGTGACGCGTATGTGCCACCGTCTCTCGCTGTTCCCCGCAGAGCTGAAACCTTTGCCGGATTTGATCACAATAAGGTAACTCCTCTCTAAATATTTGGCATATTAAAAAAAAAAAGAATTATCTTTATTATGCACATTAAAACATGATATATCTAAATTGTCTATTTACTTACATTTTCGAAAATCAATTATTATTATTATTAATAACGTCATTAAAATATATGATCATATTTAGGAACGCTATCCATGGCGGGATACAGTTGCATTGAATAATGCCGCACCACCATTGACAAGGAGTACTGAAACTAGTGGAAAGGAGTCTGTTGAATGTAAAGAAGAAGATGAACTCGATACGTATAGAGATCAACGAGAGGTTGCTGTAAGACTATCGCACTATGTACACACACTGCTCTGCATAATTAGCAATCAAATGACAAATATCGAAAGTTTACAAGCTCAATTAGGTGAGTTGAATAAAAAAGTTTAATTTTTATGTAGTAAGATATTAATATTTAATTTGAATTTCTTCAATTATCGTTGAAAAAGTCACCAATTTGCAAATGGAGGTATACACTTTCAATCTGTACGTAGTAAACTGATACTGCAATTGATCGACTCATGTTCTCGTGCATATAGGTGCAAATGGCCGAGATATCCATACTTACAGATGTTACATAAATCGTATTATAATAGTCTCTTATAGTAGTTTGGTTCTGTACGTAGCTCTTGCATTGATCTTGTAAATGAACTCTCAGATATTTTATACCTCCTTTTGCTTCGTCAAATAGTCTGACTGTATTGGACTGAACACTATGAAGTACTATACTGGAGTGCAAATAAGTATAAATGGAGGAAAGCCTATTCGCATTTATGGCGAGAGCATGATCCATGATATTGTCAAATCAGAACTATCTGATTGCATCTGAGTTCCTTTCATTATATGACCAGCCCATATCATTTTATAACACATCTAGTTTTTAGGGTCATGACCAACATCGCTGTGAGGAAATGTATTATCCTACAGTGTCTATATTCCTTTGGTATTGAATCTTTTAAAATTCGATCTATATCAAAATATGTTTTTAACACTATAATTGCCAGCACATTACGGAAGTTCATATCTTACAGTTAAATGCAGAGATCCTAATAAAAGTTAAATATAATAATATTTTACAGTGACAAATGATCCTAAAGTTCTAAGATATAGTACTTCAATAATTGATTTTTGTACTACTTTTTATTAGCTCTCTTAGCAAGCATTTATTTTTGGTTGTATTTTACTTAAAAGAATGTAGAAAAATGCAAAGATGTGAAAGGGTTTAGGGTTCAATAGAGAATCAAATAACGAATACTTTAGTAAGTCATTGATTTTCCCGCATTCTTCCTCTCCTTCTTCAGCATGATACTTATGAACTATTTTAAGTATATTTTATCGTAGCTTTAGTGGAAAAAAGCGTATTTCAACGTTTTTGATCGAAGTTGTAGGTATCTCAACTTTTTTTAACAAGCGAAATACGCCTATTTTGTTTAAAAAAGTTGCGATAGGTTCTTTGCCCACTGAGATGATAATATCATCTGACAATTTATTATCGAAATAAAACTTTACTTCGTCATTGATAAGTGGATTATTGAAGATCATAAACTGTTTTTTATTAAAGTAGTTTTTCAATATCATTATCACAACTTCATTCTAGAGGACGAGCGTAATCTATATCAGGTCAAAATTGCTTTGAATTTATGCTTAGTTCTAGTGATAGAAATAATTATATTTTGTAAAAATTAAAGATAAACTTCAATAATACCTTAATTTTGCTAATTTGTTTGATAGGATTGAAATATTTCAGTTGCAAATGACTTTCAGAGTAATAAAAAATTCCTTTTTTAAGATTTTAGTTTAAATTTATAGTAAAAAATAGAAATTAAAAGATTTATTTTTAAACACATCAATCATTGACAACAATAAACTCTCTGTTTCATGCACTGAAGCTGGCTACAAAGAGGGTAGTATGAGCAAAGCGAACAACAGACCAAACCCGAATCGTCAACTAGAGGAGCTTCGTAATCTACAGGATCAGCTGAGTCGCGAGCGAGCCGAATTTCGGGTAGCCTCACAGACAGAGCGAGCCCAACTCGATGAAGAGCGCTCTGAACTGAATAAACTGCGCAGTCAACTGTCGGTCGAGCAGCGTGACGTTGAAAAGCAGCGCGATCAGCTCTATCGGAAGCTGGAGGTCCTGACGCGCCAGGGAGTTTCTCTGACGACGGGATCAACGGTACCGGTGGTGTCGCATATGTCACATGGCACGAGCGGCGATGGAAGTCAAACTTCTTCGCGAAAGAAGTCGCAAACAGATGAAAAGGGCATGATACCGCAAAATCTATTTAGCGCCACGAATCAGCAGAAACTGATGCAGGTGCAGATGTTGCCCGTCAAGCAGCAACTACCTCTCAAGCTCGCCAGCGGTAGTAACAACAGCAATTCCAGGTTTGAACTGACTATATTCTGCATGATAATCATAGGGAATAGAATTTAAATTAATATTAAAAAATAATCAATTGTAGATGCAGTTTTAAAAGAAATATATTACCTAAATTGTAAGCTATTCAATTTACCGGAACTCTAAAACTTATGATATTGACTAAAATTTAATAAATAGTATGTATACAGATAGAGTAAGGAGACGTTTTAAACACTTTTTATTAATTGTCCAATGCAGTTAAAGTTTGATTATGTGTATGATGATCATTTGAAACCTTTTAATTGACAGTTTTTTTCTAGACTATGTTAAAGTACTCATTGAGGGCATTTTAAAAAAGGCTAGATAACATTAGTAAATTTTACACTTTTCAGCAATAATAGAGAAATTGAGTTTTGTACAAGTTACATACTACCTTTATCTCAACTATTAGGTGAAATGGATTACAAATTTTTGAATATTAATTCTATTCAAATAAACAATTAGTGTAATATGTATGAAGATAATTTAATTAAATTTTAATATCAATGTTAATTTGGTTAAATATCTGTTTAGTTTATAACACATTTTTAAGACGCATAGGAATGTGTAGGAAAACGTAACGGTGATTTCGCTTTTAATTTACTAATCCGTTACCCTAAAGTGTCGTTCTAATCTATTTTTGTTATTATACAAAAGATCCGTGCAACTCCCGATTTTTTTCGGGTAGTCTCTGCTTTATAAACAAAAAAATCGCAATCTATTGACAGTTTCGTCACTTCTAATCAATATAGGAGCAGCAGTGTAATAAGCAACAACAGTCCGGACCGTCACTCGCGCACTGGTAGCAGTCCAGCGATCGTAACGAGTTCCTCGGCCCTTTCTTCACCTGAGCTCGGCAGCAGTAGCAGTAGTAATCACCACAACAATGGCTCGAGTTCCCTGAGCCACTTCTCCATGTCAAACCGCTCGCTCCGCAACACCCGCATACCCGAGCCATATTCTCGCAAACATCATACTCAACAACAACAGCAACAGCAACAGCAGCAGCAGCAGCAACAACAACAACAACAACAGCAGCAGCAGCAGCAGCAACAGCAGCTGCAACAACAGCAGCATCAGCAACAACAACAACAGCAACGAGCAGAACCGCAGCAACCGCTTGAGGAAGAAGTGCTGTTCTTGTGACGTATCTTGCGCTTTGGCCGCAAGCATTTCAACAGATCGGCGCGTGCGTCGACCGGCGGTTCAGCAACTCCCACTTTAACACCAACACCAACGAGGGCTGCCGGCGTAGCCTCGGGTCAGACCGAAGAAACACAGCAACAGCAACAAACCCCCAGGAGTCGGGTCAAATCGTTCTGATTGCCGACTTTTTCCGCGAAACGCGACGGGAGGTGAATCATACGCTTTCTTCTTACAGTTCGGTACGGTAAAGCATTCTCAAACTGCATGTAATCAGGTGTACTGGATATATTTTTTCTTTTGTTTTAAAAGTGTCTTTGATGAATTTTGTACATTTGTAAATAGTGGAAACGTGTACAGTTGATGAATGACCAGGGAATAATAGAATTTAATCAGTTTATTGATGATCTACATAAAATTTAGGAGGAGTACCGTATCAGATGGTAAGGTTAATAGACAAATTATATGGCGTTTGTGCCTTTTTGATTAATCTTTAGACCGCCGGCAAAAAAGTGTGCAAAATTGTTAGTTAAGGCACCATAATCCATATATAAGTGTATATGGTCTATGAGGATGTGATTGATCGAGGTGGAGCCGAAAATTTGGATTCGCGGTGATCTAAAGGTTAAAAGTTTCATATTAAATATTTTACCACTAACAATAAAAATTAAAAAAAAAAAATGAGCTTTCCTTAAAATTTATAAGTTTAATGAAAGGGGATGCCGTACTGCCTGTCTTTGTACATAGTTACTAACATTGAACTTTTTATTTGAAATCTTAAGTTTTTTCAATTTTTTGCTACAGTCACAGTATTTATATTACAAGGATTTATGACTCTCCTTCTATAACATGAGAAACATGAAAATGGACTAATCAAAATGGAAAGTAAGATGTAGAAATATATAACTGGGAACTGACTCACTGTGACAAACATTAATTTTAGAATAAATCATTTTGTAAGAATACCGCCGGTATTAAGTGAATGTTCTATATCTAAAGTCCAATTATCGACAATCGCAGTTTTTTATATTATTTTTTCCAATTTTTTTTAACAAAACGAAAAACGGCAATGTTAGTATTCGCTCTGTTAAGCGACTAGTCGCGCCACAAAATACATGCAAAAACGAATCGAGTAAAGTAAAGTGGACTCGTTACAAATCCAACAATACATTGCTGTTATTGGTGAAGAGAGTCACGTGACTTTTACTCTGTTGTTTGTTGTTGTTGTTTTTACTCTTTTATTCGCTAGTATTTGAAAAAAGTAATTAATAAGTAATTGAAGTCCGTCGCGAAATTTGTTTAATTATTCCCTGGATCTTTCATTCACTGCACATCCATGGACAATATAATATCTGACTACGTCTGTGTAAAGACAGATAGTATTAATTCATTATTTTGAAATAAATTATTTTTATTTAATAAATTATAAAAAGATATAAATATAGCTTCACATACGTAGAGAAAACAATTAGTATCCTGTACATTTCTCGATACGATTACATGCTCATGAGGTTACCCCGTGCTGTTAATAATTTCTTCTTTGAATTTATATAGACAAAAGTTTGTAGAAAAGTGAAAAAAACACAACTAAAGTAGCGATTTTTCTTAGAACAATTATTGTGCAAAAAAAAAACGAATTGTGTAAAATACCGGACGATCAAAAACAAAACCACGAAAAACTTAAAGAAAACGAACATAAGGGCAATAAAGAAAGCTTTTACAAACAGCTGAAAGAGTATTTAAAGAGTAACGCCAGGAAAAACGAAAATGCATTTTTCAAGAGAAATATAGAAGATAATGATTAAAATATAAAGCTTAAAGTATTAAAGGCCAACTTAAAAAGTTTAAAGCGGCCGATCTTGTTGATACTTCGCTTGTTATAATATGATAAAAAAATAAGCTGACTGACAGTTCTGGGTATGTCATTTTAGACGAGTCTTTTAAACAAAAAATATATATAAGAAAATAAAAACCTGTTGCTGTTTGGTGGCGATAACGATATAGGAAATTATAAATGCGACTATACATATATTATAAATATGTATAAATATACATATATATATACATATTTTTGTTTTGTGTGTAAATGAATGGGTGTGTCTGTTACAGCGGCATGTATGCAATGTGTTTCCAAAAAGGAAGACGTTTTCTTTCTTGCTCTATCATCCAACAAAAGCAAGCCTTTTACTGCCAATTTATGCTGTTGATTTTTTCTTCTTTCTTCTTCAGACTGCGACTTATTTTAGTGTGCATGTTTATGTGTATGTGCGAATACACCGAAAATGAAAGTGATTACTTACTGAGAAAAAAGAGAGTGATAGTGAGAAAGTGAAAACTAATAGGCCTAATGCGTACTTTAAATAACAATCCATCTTACAAATATCGGCAAAATTATCTAAATATCAAGCAACTTGCATAATACAGTAATTTTGTTAATTACAAATGCAATGTTTTTTTAAAAAATGTTTTTAATATTTTTATACTTTAATTTGCAATTCATTAATTTCACTCTTGTAAGAAGAAATATCCTCCTTAAAAGTAATATCCCGAAGTCATCCGAATCCTTTTATGTATAAAAGAAAAAAAAAATTTTTTAATTAACCTCTAAAAACTATGAAAGTAATTGTACTTCAATCAACCTATTAAAATTTTCATTTATCTGTTTATGATTTAGTTTTGTCGATGCTGTATTCTGCACTTACAAACACCTTCCCATTATTACAAAGTTCCATTAATATTATATCTTTACGACTGTTTACTGCATTTATTGTAAAGTTACGATTTAAAAATTCTAAACGTAATGTATGATTTACATCCTATCGCATTAGTCCTACTATTATTGTAAATACTAATTTAACGTCGGTTGTAGAAGATTTAGAGCCAAAAGAAAGGAATTGGAAAAAAAGTGCGATATTAAATTATCGACGTTAATTTGCTTTGATTCTAATGGCAATCTTAATGTACTTAATTAATTGCGAATTTATTCCAATCCAGCGAACATTTTTTCAGCAATTTGTACATAAATTATATGTAAGTTATATATATATTGTATTCAATAGTATTTCGTTTATCGATCGACGACGGGAACGTATTGTATACATGTTTCGAAGAAATACTATATAATATGTGCGAGGAGAACGATGATTATAACTTGTCGCATAACTGTAAATGTACTGTCATATTAAGGTATTTCTTATACCGTAATTTTTAAAGAAACGATATTTTATTGCTACTCGAATAGAGAAAAATGAAAAAAGAGAGAACAAAACCGAAAAGTCAAATTGCGATATTTGTGCCAATCGATGAAGCGATAGCTTGATTCTCTTTTTTTGATGACAAATGATTTTATGGTTTGTCTCGTATGTGCAACGTGCGCGAATATAAAAGAGAGAAGTATGTACAAAAAGAAAAAGACATTTAATAATGTAATAAAAACGTTACGATCGGTAAAGAAAATATTGATTTATACGTCTGATGTTTACTTTGGATTCATCCACTGCCACTTTCTGATTATATGAATTTTTAGACATTCTGTATTATTAAATCAAAACAAGAATGAATTCATTTATTGCACTGCGTATGACGAATCATTCGTTAAATTTGTTTTTTCTTTTCATATATTACCAGAGGAGACAGTAAAAACTTTATTTTGATTTTTTACTAATAAAATAAAAGTTCTGTAAATTATAATTTCGCTTCTATAAAAGTAAATAACTACATAAAATTTTGTATATAAAAGTTACACTACTTATTAGACAGGTGAAAATTAATAACTATATTGTCCACTTGTGTATACATATATATAATTACTACCAATGATCATGTATATCTTATGTGAATTTTTTTAGTATTGGCTTTTATGACACAATTCAATTTTTTTTAATAAATATGACATCAAAATCTAGTTTCTTACTGCTTCCGAACTTCTCTTTTTCCGAACAGTATGAATAGTTTTTAGTATTACAAAAGTATGAAAAAATAAAGTGTGTGAAATAAGAAGTAAAAAGTATTCTCAATCGTGATCGATAAATAAGAAGAAATAAATAAAGAAACTAAAGATTGTCTTTCTACTTAGAAATATTGTGAGACAAATCAATATATTAAATAAGATATAAGTTAAGGTGCACAACGTGCAATAGGGTCAAATCAATTTTTGGTCAATCAATAGCGTGTGCGATGGCAGAAGTAACGAAAACATATAAATCTATTTAATATTATTGTAAGGTAAACTTGATATAAAAAGAGAAGGAGGAAAATAATGAAAGATATTTCTCAATCAATCATGATGACAATAGATTATAACTTTAAATTCAGTACGGTGTTACGAATACGAATACGCGAAAGATCTATGAATCGTGAATTGTTATAAATCAGGTAAACAGAAAGGGCGTATATATATATAACAGAAAAATACCTTGTTGTTACGGCATCACTGTGTGTGCAAAATGATGCATTTGATCGTTGTTAACTGTCTGACGACGAACTAAACTCAGTTTTGTCCTACGGGAAAACGAAGTCCTGTTCGAACTTTATCGCTATACAAAAGGAATCATGATAATTATTTAGACTCATTGTTTAAGACTACTAGTAAAACTATTAGTATTGGGCGTCAATATGCAGACTTTCACAAATACATTTTTAATTAGTGAATATTAGTTATTTACATCACAATAAATATTTCACATAGTTTTGACATTAAAAAGTCGTTAAAAATTGTTGTAATTATAATAGAGTTTTATATAAATAAAAATTACTCTTTGCACGTTCTTTGTAACTGAAAGTAAAATATAACAAAAAAATATCTTTCAAAAAAATGGTTTAACTATGTGAAACTTTTATAAGAGTAATTAATGTTTACAAAGCATTAAAAATGTATTTTTCAAAGTAAATATTATATGTAGGTCCTTATATGATAAACAATTTATGGTGAACAGGACTTTTTTTCTTCAAATTTTAGTATTAAAAAGAATTATATAGTATATGCGATTTTGGCAAAAGATATATTAAACATTATTTTTCATCAAGTCACATTTCATAATCATTCCTAACTATACATGAAAACAAGTCTTTTTAAACTTAGGATATATTAAGGTTAAAGTTAAATCATTAACATCGACTTGTCATACTTTACTCTTTACTCGTAATAAAGAAAAAATTAAAAGAAAATTCTCATTTCTTCAAAGTAACTTCAGAAACGTTTGTCCCGAATCATTATTAACTAGTAGTAAAATATGGCCTATGATAGTCATTTAACTTATACAAATGAAAGGTGTTAGGGCGCAGATGGATAAAAAAGAAAATTATTTATTTCGGAAACAAGGGTGATATTTCCGTCAGGTGTTAATGTTTATTTCTTTTCTGGCCATCGATGCCCACAAATAATATTAATAATTGTAGAATACCATTGAAATTGATTGAGATTAATCCACACAAATAAAAAATTTCCCATTTTATCGCCGCTTATTTTTCCAAACGGACTGTTCGATGAAAGAGACCAAATGGGATCTTGTACTTTTAGTCTCACGGGTGATGATCGTGGAAACTATTTTTATACATTATACTCTGTAACTTTTTCGATCTAAATGAATATAAAAAAATCATAATTGTGATAACTGACTGTAATGTTCGTTTTTCGATAGTTTAGAAATTCGATTCTTGCTTTAAGCTACGCATCTGTAATTTTTAATATTTTCTTTAATATCTTTAAACACGTGTATGTTCTCAAATTTTTAACTGCAATAAGCCGCATAGAAAAAAGTCGAAAATTTGTTAATACAATACTGATATAAGGGCAAGTTAACAATAATTTAAATTTAACTTTGTTAATTATCAAGTCGAACCCGTAGTCTCATTAGCGAAGTTATTATTAGTGAATTACTGTCCTACTTTATCGTGCGGCTTATTATTCCAAATTTTGTTATCTAGAGCGAAATTTTCTGCTACCGAATTAGGCCTTATTCCTAGCTATTTATAATTTTAAATATTCAGGAATGATTGCATGGAGCTATACCTATTGTCGGAATACGGATTGCTCTTAAGATAATTTCTGAACAACTATCTGACAAATTGACTACCTATTTCAGTGATTAGCAACGTACTATGAATCATATTTAAAAATAATTAAAGTTTCAATAATAATACCGTGAATTAATAATTATATTAAGATGGACTCTATTTTGAACTGAACTATAATAGACTGATTATTGCATTTAATGTTAAAATATGTATCCTGACTAACTTACTAAAACTGATCCAATCTAAGAAAATTATTTAGCAATATATACTTTTTGAAATCGAGTTACAAACATCTTAAAATTATTTTAACTATACAAATTTAATCTATATAAATTGATTTATTTAAAATTCATGTAGAAATATCAATTATTTGGCAAGAAAAAAAAAGAAAATATTAAAAGTGCCAGGTGTTTACTATTAATAAAAGGTTCGTTCCTAGTGGCAACAGGGCGTGTTATATATCTTTCAGTGTGATTCGGTGCGACTTTGAAAAGTATAATGTAGTATTAAAGAAAAGTCTACATAATTATGGTTCTTCGAGTCTTGCTAGCGTTTCTTTTGTTAATAATATGCATATTATCAAGTAATGCATATTGCATAATTATGAGAAAAGTAAAAAAAACTTATCTGCGATTATCGTGCGCTATATATATTTTTGGAAATATTACAGAAACACCTTTTTTAAATCTTTATCCTTGTTAAATCTTGTACTAATTAAACACTTACTCGCGACAGAGTGAAGAAATTCTAACAAAATCAATGAATAATATTGATTGCCTCGAAGCCTCTAGGCATTAAGTCTATTATATACTTTGTATGACCGATCGTAAGAATCTAGCAACACATTTGATATATTCTGTGAAAATGGTTTGCTAGGTAAATTCTCTGCTTTTTTTCTTGCAATCTTTCTGAGTTTATATGTATATGATTATCCATGTAAACATGTACATATGCATACTTAAAAATGTGTATTACTTTTTCTCATCAGTTGAAGTATAATGAACTCGCATTCCATTCTATACTTATAACGTGCTACGTTTTCGATTGTTATGTCATACATTGTTCAGTAAAACTAGCCACGTAAGAAACAAAATAATACTTATTTATTATAAATGTACATAAAACTGTTATTGTAATAAAGAAGATTGTAAAAGGGTAATGTACAAAAAAAGAAATATTTTATTTTTATTTCAATGACCTTTAATTTAATATTCTGCTTATAATAGTAAAGTTCATAATTTAATTTATAAAGCTTTTATAATTTACAAAAGATTACTCTAAGTCTTATTCATTAAATAACTTTATTCACATTTATGCGATTTGATCTTGTGATATTTCAGATACTTGTTATGAATAATTTTTTTGTATCCATCTTTAATAATCTATAATCATTTACATTCTTCAGAGTCAGAGGGGCTCAGTTTCCTTCCAAACATACTTTCAACTTAATAAGGACAGCTACTTCACCTTTTATGACTAAGCAGCAATTCTGGAAAAAGGAAAGGGATAATAAATTTTTCACATAAAAAATAATTTAATGTTGATATATTTTGTTTACTTATTGTGTTTGATCTATTCAGACATATATAGTTATTTTGAATGAGTTACAATATACTCGCGAATAGAGTATCTATTTTCCACACCTTGATATCCTATCTAGTTAAAAATTTAAGAAAATGTACATTGGGATTATTTTGCACTTTAGGATTTCAAGGTTTAGAATTTTATTTTACACTCAATAATAAAATCGTGTTAGGTTTTTACGTTTTATAATTAAGTTATATAATTTTCAATAAAGCTAATCAAGAAATAAAATAGTATTTATTTATTATAATTGCTATTGTGTCAAAAAATATAGAAAAGTATTGATATAAAACAAGAATATATATGCAATCTTAATGAACTGTAATTATATTAAACTTTAATTTTCCACGTA
Source organism: Megastigmus stigmatizans (assembly GCA_900490015.1). Classification (NCBI taxonomy): domain Eukaryota; kingdom Metazoa; phylum Arthropoda; class Insecta; order Hymenoptera; family Megastigmidae; genus Megastigmus; species Megastigmus stigmatizans. The sequence goes on along the minus strand of UELV01080152.1, from coordinate 23,867 downwards.
TAATAATTACTTTTTTTTTACAGATTATAAAGTTTTTATCATTTACAAAACATTAAACTAATTCTTATGTATTAAACAACTATGTGCAGTTTTAATACGGTTTGGTCCGGTGATTTTTATCACTTCGACTCTTCTCCGCACCTATTTTTGCTGGCCGTTTATGATTTCCGTTCCTCTGTGCGACAAGTGGCTCAGTTTGCCTCCAAATATTCAAAATTCCTGCTTCACCTCCCGTGACTAAACAGCCGCTCTAAAGAACGGATATTGGTAAATAAAAGTACTAATTAATGTAAAGTACGTTTTATATAAATAAAAGTTTAGGATTGTATGTAAAAAAATAAATACATAAATATACAAATGTTAAAAAATCAATAATTATTTTTTACCTTTTCATGTAACCAACTATCACGGACGATTTGTTTGTTTCCTAATATGTTATAATATGGCTCCATTTGGTTTTTTCCAAAACTTAGACATTTTAGGAACTCTCTAAATAAGAATTTTTTCATATTAAAATTGTAATTTAATATATAACAAATAATTATTCTAATTATCAGTATTAAATGTTACCCTTTTGTTGAGCTCAAACCAGCAAGCAAGTAAGGATTTCCAAATGTAGTTGGAGCATGTATCCGAACCAAATAACAATTGTCTGGATCCTCGTTCTATACAAATATGAAAAATCTAATGTAAAAAAATATATTTGCAAAGTCTGACTGATTAAAAATAATATCAATATTATCCACCTGAGACAGTGCAAGGTCACTTCTGTCAAATTTATTATAAGGGGTAGCATCTTCACAGTTCCAAAGCTGAAGGGAATGTGTGTGTGTCGTGCACCATAAGTGGTCATTTGTAAGCCAACCTATTCGATCCTTTATTAAAAATAAAATTTAACATATTAAAATATACGATTCTCATATTTATGAACAGTCTTATTAATACATTAATTATTAGAAACAAAATTTAAATTTGCATAGGATGAAGCAAAAGTTTTACCACTGAAGATTCTGTATTTAATGAATAGGTCAAGGCAGAGTCTTCTGAACTTTGTGTCAAGTCAAAAACATTAATGAGACCATCCGTACTGCCTGAAGCAAGAATATCTCTTTTATTTGAATGAAACGCTAAACTTGTGATGTCATCCATATGAGACTCCCAGTAGCCTCCAAGTAAATTGTTTTTGCCATTAAGCTTTGAATTATTGTACCTTATATCCCAAAAAAGTATAAAAGCATCTCCACCAATGTGTTCAGTCCCACCAGCTATAAGCCTTTCATCACAACTGAGATCAAAGCTAGCAAGTGGTTTTAGTTTTCCATCTTCTGTGTTATCTAAAATTTTAATTGCACATGTACTGTATGCACTTTTAAAATTTCTTAATAAGCAATTGATTTTTTACAAACCTTTAAATTCTGCTATAACTTTCCCTTTTGCTCGCAAATCACAGGCGGTGACAGTACCATCGTTAGAGGCAGTATAAATAATATTTCGAGAATTAGGACTAAATTTGACACCTATAATAGAAGATTCATTGTGCTTTAGAATAGCTGTTTTTCTGAAAGCTTCACCAGCTGAGTATACTACACAGGATCGATCTGATAATGCAACTCCGATCCTGAATTCTGGTTCACTGTAATCAAATAATAAATTGTTAATTCTAAGAAAAAATAATTCAAAAGTCGAAATTGTAAAATGCATTATCATGCATTTACCTCTGTGTTCCACAAATTTCAAGGATGTAGTTCTGATCATTATCAGAGGCATGTTCTTCAACAGAGACTACAAATTCACCTTTACTCTTGGCTGATCTGCTTTTGTCAGATCTCCGCGTGGGATTCTCCACACTCAGCCTTTTCAGCGATTCTACGATTTTCGCCATTTGTTTGTTATTATTTAACTCGAGTTAAAAGTGTCTATTATCATTCGTCCTAACATAAACGTGTTGAAAAAGTCAATTCCACAATAAAATATAAAAAAATATAACATTTGAGTTCAACGAAACCGCCTTAAGCAATATAAGTAAATAACTGATTGTTTGATGTTGTTCTTAACTTCGCCTTTCATCGCAACACATGTTTAATTACTAAACAAGAAAAAAATCGCAGTCGCAATTACCTTCGCTGCACGCTACACGCGTGTCTGCACACAAAACACAAACTTTTATACAGCTCCTAAAGTAACTCCCAGCTTTGTCCAGAATAGGTATAGTATACGCAAACCTGTGGTTTCAAATCGCCTTCTTCAGCTATAATTCCTTTAATTGTTTAATACACTCATTTCTCTTACTTTCAAAAATAATTAGAATTGACGCTCAATATATTGTTGCTGGATGTTCTATACAAACAATACAATAAATGAAATTCGGTTTATACGTGCGCGAGCATGCAAGTGCGGACCTGCGAGTATTGCGACACAGCACCGAGCAACCGAGCCGTCCGCACAACATAATATACCTATACAATACATTATTGTATTGGCAGCACTGAAATTTAAAAATTTCGAACGTTATGATAGTCAATATGGAGTCGGCAGTCGGTGATTCCTGCAGTGCAGTGAAGATGAATGTTTACAAGCTGTAGTGACGCTGAGAAACTTCAATTTTGTGATTCTTTTTCTTTGTAACAAGACTGACAATTCCTTTTTTGTTGTTGTATGTCTCATTGTAAATTAACAAAAATGTCTTCAAATAGACGTAGATGGTCTAACGAACTATTGAATTCGTTAATGAGTTTCCAAAGTAAGTGAGAACTACAGTGTTTCTTTTACAAATATTTCTTTATAAAAAAATGATATTTAAACATTAAATTCTTTTTCGTATAAGTAATATATTTTTTGTACTTTGATACGAGAATTACATAATTTTGTAAAAAGTTTTGTACTTATAACCTAGAAATGCTCTGTAATGATTTCCTTTTGTATAAAACTGCATTTTCTTGTTTTTTTTATTTGAATTATAATACTGATTATTTTTTCTTTTATGTAGTTTCAAAATAGTTTATCATTACAAATCTAATAAACGTTTATTAAAATTTAGGCAAAGAAGATTCTGAGCTCTTGGATTCTTTGGAAAATAACAAAACAGTTGCGTCTACTGATTCTTTGGATGATCAAAGTCCAAATATTACTTCTATGCTAGCCACATTGAATTTACAGAAAAGTCCATCAGTATCTCAACAAATTGATAAAGAAAGTTTTTTGTCTACTATGACAAAAAGTGATTTTAGTGATGGATCTCAAGAATATGATTCTCCAAATAATGTTATGGATTTAAGTATGATAGAAGATAATATTGTGCCAAAAGAAAATTCACAAAAAATATCTACAGCAGTTGACAATATGAATATAAATATAAATATTATTGAAGGCAATATTTTAAATAAGCATTCAAATCTAACATCAATTTTTTTTGATCAGCAATTGAATTTGGATAAATTATTACCAGAGAATATTACTTTAAGTTCGGATACTGTAAGTCTTTCTTCTTGTAATTCAAATACACAAAATAGTATAGAATCACAGTCAGAAGAAAAACTATGTGCTCAATATTCTAATACAATGATTTTAAAGCCTGCTGAACCAAATCATTTGTTTAACTTAAATGAAAAGTTAATTGAAGATCTTACATTAAGTTCAGATAGTGGAACTATCAAAATATCATCTTGTAACTCAAGTACTGCAAATAGTGTAGAATCACAGTCAATGGAAAAACAACTCAGTCCATATGCAAGTTCAATGCATTTCAAAGCAGATCAATTAAATCATTTGCTTAACTTGAATGAAGTATTAACGGAAGATGTTACATTAAGTTCAGATAGTGGAACTATTAAATTATCTTCTTGTATCTCTAGTACTCAAAATACTACAGAAAAAATAAAGTTAATTGAAAGTGAATCTAGTAAACATCCAATAGAAGTTTCCAAAGAAGGTAATTGAAAAAAGATATTTATATATAGAATTAATGATTTTTTTTTAAAATCAGACCATTTATTTGTTAGTATTGAATTTTTAAAAATTATAAAGTACAATATAACTTTTATTTGTTATTTAAATAGTTACAATAAAGTTGTAAGGGCTTAAAGATGATTTTTAAGTGTAATATTTAGAAAAAGTTTGAGTTATTAAAAAAAAAAAAAAACCGAAAAAGTTTTGAATCACTCTTTTTTGTGACCTTTACTTAGAGTCTATAATAAAATTTATATTAAAAATTATAATTTTTGGTATATTTATTTATTTGCAGATGAAACGAATCACAGATTTTTTCTATCATCAGATGAACATCTTAGTAATCAAGAAATGATTGCTGAAATAACTGCACCTAATGTTTGGAATAATTTAGTAGCCCTAGAAGAGGCATTATCACCAATTGAGGAGGATTCAACAAATTTTCATGAACACCCTCAAAATCCTCCTCATTTATTAAGAAGACTTTCTGAAAAATTTAAGAGAACTCCTACCAGATTTACTGAAAAGTTAGTATCAATAATAGAAGATTCTGTCCTTTCATCAGAATCTCCTACAAAACAATATTCAGGCGATACTTCTGGAATAAGTTTACACAGAATGACGGGCGAATTTCGAAAATTATGTAAATTCATTGAAGATGAATCAATGCCAGAATGGGCTCCATCCTTGATGAATATGACTAACTCTTATTTTGAGAAAGGAGAAACTCCGAAAAATGAAAAAAATAATGAAAATGTTAATACCGAAACTCCAAAAAATGTATTTAAACATATAATTGACACTCCAACTAATAGATTTTCACCAAAACCATCTAAATCATTTGTGACACCAAAAAATAGAATCCTGTCAAATGCAAGCACACCTATTACTCGATTCACACCCAGTGCAGATAAATCTTTTGAATATTGGGAAAAGGTTTGCAACATGATGTGTAATAATCAGAGTAGCGGCAAGAAAAAAGTCAGAAGAAATCTTACTGTACCAGAACCTTCAAAGCTAAGTATGGATGAAATGTTAACAATTTGTGAACGGCAAATGGCTTCATTAGATGACACAATTGATATTAGAAGCTCAGAACCCTGCAAAAAGACAGACAATGAATTAAAACTTCAAATAAATCAAGTACTACCGAGATCCAAATCTGCGTTTAGCTTAAAACATAATGAAGTAAAAATGAATGAAACAATAATTTCTAATGATGGTTTTGAACTGGCAAAGAAAAATAAAGGTTTAATACAGGATGAAAAGTTAGAATTTAATGATAGCTTCAATTCATTGGAAAATAGTAAATCAAACACAAGTAAAAAAGAAACTTCTATGAAGGATTTCGAATTGTTGAAAAATAGTCATTCAAAAATGACTGATAATGAATCTTTTGAAGATTTCAAAACTTTATTATACAGTCCGAAAGAAACAGAAGATGAACGCGTCAAAAGTCCATTTTATGATCCAGATCAAGATTGTTCTTTACTGATTGAATTAGCTAAGAGACGACAAAGGTGTTTAGATACTGCAAAATTGATGCTGGAAATTGATAGAGAAGATCCGATAGTGGATGAAAATAATAAATATATTGAAACTCTTTACCAAATAGGTAATCAAGAAAAAACTTTTACCGAAATCGAAGATGATACAAAATTCTTAAATACATTGAATCATTGTATGGAGTACAAAAAATATTTTAATACTAAAAGTAAACCGTTAATAAATATGTTTCAAAAAATAAACTCTCCGGATAATTTAAAAAATAAAGCAAAGTCAATGATAAAATCTAAAAAGTTATTAACAATTCCATTGGATCCTCCTCAGCATCTCCTCAATAGACAGAAAAAACAAGAGTTGAAAAACACGGTCAAAAATGTTCAAGATAAGAAAATGACACCAAAATTAATTCCAAAAAATCTCTCAAAAACACCTTTGCTCTACAATAAAAATTCTACCTCCAATGTACAGCAAACGAAATCGACCTCAAAGTTAGTGTCAAAGGCATCATCTAAATCCACTGTCACTCCGCAAGCAAATAAAAAGAGTTTAATAACGCAAATTTCACACGCAAAATCAACACTTAAATCATCAATTAAAACGCCTCAATCAACCCAAAAATCTGCACCTATTAAGAAAGTGTCTCCAAGAAAAACCTCTACACCATCACTTAGAGCAACACCGCAATCAACTCAAAAAAGAATCACACCAAGAGTAACAACGAATTTGTCCGTTCCTAAAGTTTCCATAACTTCCAATAGAGTAGTCGTCAGTTCTTCAAATCTGTCTCCTACACTTTGTGAAAGACGCGAAAATATAACACCAAAATCGTCTCCGAGATCAAGGCTTTTTGTAACTCCCGGAAAAAGTCCACAAGTCGCTGTTACGGGAAGAAAGAGACCGCCAACATATTTTGTGGATTGTAAAAGACCCACACCGCAGAAAATGAGTTATGACAGTGTAAAGTCACCGCTCAATTTATACATTAACGGTACGGATGTTGATTTGATACAAAATGTTCGCGGCCGTGACAACGATAGACTTCTCACGCCTGTATCAAAAGAACCTGGAAAGAGTAGTACGAAACTCAAATTCAAGCTGTCTACGAAAGAAAACCAGGTAGATTTTACTATAATTTCTTGGTGTTTTTATTTTAGATGCATAATTTAGTAAATGTTTTTCTTAAATTGTAATGGAATTTGTCTGTTTGTAAAAAGGCACTTAGTAATTTTTCTCTTTTGAGTTTTTCATAGATTAAATAGAAATTAAATTAACAAAATACTTGCAATTATATCAAATTACTTTTAAATGTTTCTATATCTCGTAATGTACTACGGTATTTGTAGTCATCATTTTCGTACAAAATAATTTTTGATACATTTATAAAATAATTATTTTTGCAATTACGATATTGTTTTCTGAGTATAACTATACGTTAAATTATCCTATTTTCCTATTATTTACATCATATTATAGATCCCAATATTTTCCAAGTCCTTTTTTTCCAGAGATCGTTTATTCTTCTTTATTTATATTAAAAACTACTTTATAATAATTGAATTTTATTGCACTAATTAATAATTTAATTTTTTTGCAGTCACCAACTCCTAACTGTAATAACGAAAATAATATCCTACCAATGGTCTCATATCAATCAGCAAAAAAAGTTTGCATGGTAAGAAATTTTCTATATCAATGTAAGAATTCAAATTATTTATATGGAAATAGTAGTTCAAAGAATCAATTTTCGGTTTCAGTTTGATGATAAGACATCCCATTTACCCAGCTCAATAACTCCAAATTCAAAAACAAAGAAGTTACTTAAAGCAATTGAAAATAAAATTGTTATCCGACATAAAGGTAATTTTTTTAACTACATGGTAAAATGTAGTGTGATACTTGATAATTTAAATATATTTTAAAAACGATTTCAGGACGAGGCATAAATGAAGATCCAAAATATGATTATCTCGATCCAGAAGCCTCGATTCGTATTCAAAAAATGGCTGAAAAAACACCGTCAATGCAGAACAAAAAAGATCGATTCGAAAAACTTTGTTTGTGAACTAGAGTCAATAACATAATAGTGTTAAGAGAATTTTAAGTTGTAGATAAATTGTGTGAGTGGATGGTTTGTTAATGAATCGATGCATTGTTTAAGATATTTTTCGTCATTAATATGAATAATATTATCACTTAAAATCATATATATTTATACTAATGTTAGTTATAATTAATGGCGCAGTTGTTTTTACCCTGGCACAAAAGATTTTTTAGGGATTAAGTACTTTATATTTTTGAATATTTACAATAAATTATTTTTAAATTATATATTCGTATTAATTGATATAAAAATTTAAGCTAAAAATAGTTTCAAAATTTCCAGTTATAAAAAATTATATATATAAAAATTCGACAAATGTTTTCTGAAAAATTTTTAATAGAGATATTTACCACTTAATATTTATAAGAGGATATGCTATACTTATATCTAGAAAGGTTAAAAAGTAAATAATGAGTTTGAAATAACAGAATAAGGTATTTTATTTCATTTGAAGAACAGTTGACTTATCTTCAACAACATAATTATTAAATAACACTCGAGGATTTTTGCAGAAAAATTAAACATGCATTAAGTATTTTCTAGAAATACTTAAAATTGTAAATATGATGCAATGAGCATATGCGACTTACGTAGCAAAAGTGACGTATCCTTTGCGAGATAACAGATAATTTTGATGTGTCAACAAGAAAACTAAGTGGTCCATTTTATTTTTACTATTTCTTATATTATTAAAATAAATAGAACAGATAAATTACTCTTTATTAGGTTAAACTGAGAAAGTGAATGTCACTTACATTTATACTTCTATACTTTTTACTACTTCATTTAAAGTGTGTAAAAATGTTTATTGCACATTCTTTTCTTAAAATTTAAAGGAATTAAATATATATATATATATAAATTATTATGAAGTATTTTAGTTCAACAAATCGTCTGTAATAATATTTTTTCATTAACTGGAAGAAATAAATTACAATTTTTATCAAAAAAAAATTTTTAAAATTGTATATGATATTTGAAAAATTATTTGAAAAAGGCGCTAATTTAACAATATCCTCAATTATACCAACATTGAAAAACCAAGCTAACAAAAAGAAGAAAGAAATTAAAAGTTAATTTTTCTATTCACGCGTTATTTTTAAAAACCAACTTTACTTATATATCAGATTAGGGTTTGTTCGAAAGAAAAAAATGGAATTTACGTGTCGATGACGAATCGACAATTTCTTTATCTCAGTAAATATGATGTTATTGTCCACACGACACCGGCAAAGGCATGGGTGGTGCGCAAGTCATTGCGAAGAACTAGAAGCGGGTCAGTGCCGTATCTACTTAATACTTGAATCGCCCTCCAAAATTCAACATTGAATTTAAGAGTTGTGCCCAATTCACACAAATACAACACTGAAAAAACTGAAAACACTGAATACACTGAAAACATTGAAAACATTGAAAACATTGTAGACACAGAAAACAATGTTCACGTAAGAAAGCCGAGTTTGAGTCGTAATGGCAATCTGTAATTTTTTATTTCAAGATTCCATGATGTTTTGCTGCAGGATAAGCATACGTCACTTGCGTAAGAAGAAAACTGTATATTGGATTCAATTGTTGGTTGCCCAAGGCATTTTCTTGATCCATCGCCAAACGGTATACGAGCGAATGAATGTTTCTTAGCTCTGTTTTCCAGTGTGAATCAAATTTTCAGGGTTAAATTTTCCTGCTTCTGGATAAGATTTTGGATTATATAATATAAACCGACAAGTGGAATAATTACTCGTATATGCCCTTTTCTATTCGAGATGCATACTCGGGTATTTCAAAGTCTTTGGCACAGATGCTATTGAATACGATGGGAGTATCGGGATGTTATGTCAGTGTTTCTGCAAATGCAAGAGATATTTGTACTTTGAAGCAGGCAGCGCAGTTATTCCTCCTATGTGGATTTTTAGCTCAAATTTATATGTCTGCAGCTTTCTTGCAAAAGTCATTTTCTAAAACTTAGATTTAGTTAATTAATAAATAACTTGCCGCAAATAGTCATGCCGGGATACTTCATTTTAAAAACTTTTTCATAAGTAAGACCCTCGGAACTGCAATAGCCCTTCGCTTACTTTTTCGTGCAGTTTTTTGTTTACGCGTCTTGGCCGAACGCTAACTCGTACAAGCAGCAGCAAATAGCTGATGAAGTATAGCTTCTTGACCTGTTGCGAAAAATATTTCAGAGATGGGCAGCGGCTTCTAACGTCGATAATTTGTCATCGTTTGAAACTAGAATGTTTTCATGTATTTTTGCTCGACGATTTGTGTGCCCTAAAAGTATGTCTTTCTATCTATACAAATAATTTGATCTTACTCATATATCGTTTTTAGTTTTATGAATATAGAGATATCACAGGCTGTTACAATTAAAGCCGAAAAACTATGATAAACTTATTTATAATGAAATATCTTTTATTCCCATTTTGTTTGGTTTCAATCAAATATGCATATTTAATTTTTTATTAAATTCTTTATGTTTACATGAAATCGCTATTGCATTTGTAATTATAAATTTGATTTAAGACTTATAATAAATATAAATTTAATATTTTTCGCAAAAAAATTACGAGTTTATTCTCGTCCCATAAGCTATATTACATCGGAGGATAATAGGGTAAGAATGATTGCAGGGCCTGTATTTCATTTACTGAATACAGGTGTTGGCCTTTAAGTGTGCGGCAGAGATCGATGGCTTATTGTAAATTCGCTTCTGTACATTTGTACATGCTGTTTTACCCTACAATTTGAATTCAATATTTTCTTAGAGCTTCAAAAGTACAATTTCAAAGTATATAGACTCGCACACTGTACAGTGTGCCTTGATCGAAGACGTTCGATATAAAACATTCAGTTAATAGTCTGAGAGCAACAAGTAGAATTAATATTATTACTATATATGAGTATATAATACGCCCCTATATGAGTCAAATATGGCTCGCACAGAACGCGTCACCGGTCTTTCATGCATTAGGTGTACGCAATACTTCCGACAAGCGATAAGTAACGTTCCATTTACGAAAAGTTCGTCAAAAAGGAAAATATGATTGAAAAAGTCCCCAGGGCGACTTAAGCTTATAGGCACTGGACTGGCGAAGGTGAAAGGAGCCATCCCTCGAGCTGCATCCGCTCACGAGGATGTGAAAGAAGCTTGGCTTTTGCACACGGCACGACACCGCTTGCACATGGCACTTAGGAGTTAGCCGTGTGTCTTGCACACGATGTCGCGCGCAGCGAGGGGGATAAATTCAAATGCCCGCCTGCGGAACGGCAAGTTCAGCTTGGTAAAGCGCCGAGGAACAAGTGGAAAACTGACTTACCCGCCAAGAGGATAAAACCGCTGCTAGATTTCCGGAGAACAATGGAGACCGACAAGAAGGAATGTGAGTAAAATATCTGTATAGCTATATATATATATTGCTTTGACTTTCGTTTAGCGAATGCTGGAAGTTTCCTGCACTTCGCAATATTGCATCATTATCGAGATAGCAACAGATTTACGTCTTTAAATACTGTTGCGCGTGTTCTGATAAATTTTTCATTTCCGAATTCTTAATTTTGATTGTGCATTTATGCTTCCCATTTTTACGCGGATTTGCTGTTTCACGAAATTTGAAAAGGCCACGTATTTGAAATATGGCGCTGTTTCTTACTTTTGCACACGGGCCTGAAACGCGTATATTGCGCGCTTCCGTAGAACTGATGAATCACGTACTGTTCGAGAAGGCGTTTTGCGACGTAAAAACTTTTCATAATTAGTAAAACCCTAATTCTTTTTACGTTAATTTAATATTGCGTTATTACAATTTACTTTGATCTACTTCGAATAAAATATTTTAGTTACTGCGATGTTTTATAAGCACCAGAATAAGCATATTTAAATAATGGATTTACATATTTGAATCAAGTAGTTCCAATACAACGTAGTACACTTTAACGTCTCGTAAAATTCTTAAATTCAAGATTAATTATTATTAGCAACTATATTACTATATAAAAAATCATATTAATTATATTTAGTAGAGAAAAAGAGATCTTTACAATTTTATTAGAATAACCTTTTTTATTTTTTCTTGAAATTCGCAGAAAATAATGTTTTTTTCCTTATTCCAATTGACATAATTCGTATGGTTGTTTTATAGAAATATATGTATATATAGTTTTGAGTTCCACATATGTCAATAACTGTATTAACGCTCATAAATCGATGATTTGTCCTTTGCATGAAAAATTAGTAGCCATTATAATGTTTCAAGTGCTGCACGAAACAATTTTATATAACGCAGCAGGCGTTGGCCGTTTGAACGATTCCACGTAGAGGCGATGCCTTACGGACGGCCCCAATCGATACGATAAGATAATATACTACATATATAGAGCATTTGAGTGTGTATTGTTATAATTTCTAATCTTGGAAATACACTGGGCCCAGCGACTTTTTGGATGGGATGATAGCGAAAATCGTTGATCGTTACGTAATCGAGCGCAGCATTTGAAACGCAGTCTCATTGTTACAGGAAAAGTTACGCTATACGGGCTTGTGTTGAGCGTATCTTGTTTTGTTTGTGCGCACTCGGGGAATTTTTTCCACTTACTCATTCCTGACTCGCATACGTATTCTTAATGGATATTCTTATGGGAATATGATTTTATTTTATACTTAAATGATAATGACATCTTTTCATTTTCATATTTGAAATTGCTCAATTTTTGTACGATGGTAATGCAATTTTTTATAATGTATGTATGGTTTTCGAATAATATATATTTATTAAAATATTTAAACTTTTGTAAAAACGTAGTTAATAATTAGTTTGTAAAATAATAAAGCCTGTAACATTAGATTAAAAGTTGAATGAAATATGAAAATAAATTAAATTAACTAAATGAAGAAATTAATTTGGAAAATTGCTTGCAACACGTCTACCATTTTACTTCATTGGATATTTTTTTGTATTCTTCTTCAGGCAACTGCACTGATTGCAAATGCTGCGTTGACTGCGGGGGCGGAAATTGTAAATGCGGCGATGATTGCAAATGCTGCGAATGCTGTAAAGGTAAATATATTTCTTTTTAATTTACTATTATTGTGACGGGCAAGATGCCCTTTTGCAAATACAAAAATATGGCATAGGTGGTAAGCACATAGTGAGAATCAATTATCTAAATCCAAATAGCATTCGTTATAGGTGAATCGCTAGATTTGTTGCTTTAAAAGCAACTTAAAAGTATAGTAAGTGAAGGTATCGATTTTTTTTCTTGTGGACGGGAGTTTCATTCTCTACTCAATTTAGTTACCGGAGAGTGGAAACCTATATAGCGATGCTTCCTGTTCATATAATGCTAATTCAAACGCTAAAACATTATGATTCTAACTGAAGATTCCGTGCAATAAAATTCTAACTGGAGCTGCGACGCAATATGAATTTAATTTAAGTCACCGTGCATTACAATTCTAATTCGTATGATTATGCCTTAAAGGGTAAATGTACCTAAATAGTATTAAAGGAATCTTTATTAATTTACGTGTAAAATTGTAACTGAGAGTCTTAAACAATATTTAAGATTGATTTTAATATCTTGTCTAAAATTATTATATTGTAAATATTTTTTACTTTTAATCAAATTATACAGTTAAAATAACTACTTATTTAGAATTTAATGTTGTTAAGGAATATTGTAAGATAATCATTTTAGACAAGATATTAAAATCAATCTTGTACATTATCTAAGACTTTGAGTTGCAACTTTATGGAGACTTGTACTTATTAGAATCATATTGCGTGGCAGCTCCAGTTAGAATCTTATTGCAAGGAATCTTCAGTTAGAATTATACTGCACCGAAGTTCAAATTAGAATTTTATTGCGCGGAATCTTTGGTTAGAATTATAATGTTCTGGCGTTTGAGTTATCATTATATGAATAGGAAGCATCGATATGTTAGTTGTTCAATAATTTAAAAATATAACTAATATTATATTTTAACTTCGTCATCGTAACACTTGGTATTTAATTTTCTTTCATTTGCGAAATAATAGAAAATAAAAAGATAATTGCAATTGTAGTTTTCTCCGTTAGTACAGAATGTAATGCTATAATAAGGTTTATCGATTATGTATACACAATTATTATCGTTCTTATCTCGTGCAGCGTACTTTTACGTTTATAAGACAACTAAACATTGTAACATTATCTTCATGTTTGCGGAACTTGATATTTCAATGGATTCGCAGGCAAATCCGATGCCAAATGCTGCGAGACCAAGACACGCAAATCCGGAGGTGATTGCGAGTGCTGCGGTGATTGCAAATGCTGCGATGCTTGCGGAGGTAAGCGTCTAATACATATAGGCAACATCATAAACGAATGTATATATCATTCTTTTAAATGAATTTGTTAGACCATAAGAATTTTCAATTGCCAACAGACGAGAAGGGAAATTGCAAGTGCGGCGACGAGTGCAAGTGCTGCTGTTGCTGTCCGAAATCAAAGGACACCAAGTGCGGCGACGGATGCAAGTGCTGCGACGCTTGCGCCGGCAAATCCGAGGTGTGCAAGTGCGAGGGCGACTGCAAATGCTGTGGATGCTGTCCGAAATCGGACGATGGCAAGGGCAAAGCCACCTGCTGCGTAAAGATCGTGACTGCCAAGGGCACCAAGACTCTCAAGTGCTACTGCACCGAGGACAAAGGCTGCTGCGTCATCGTCAAAGTGCCAAAGACTGGCGGAGCTTGCCAGTGCTCTGTAATAAGTGAAGGTAAATTATGAATTGTTTTTTTTTATTAATAACAATCAGGTTTATTTTAAAGAAACTGAATTTTGTTGCGAAAAGTTGATTTTTATTTTATTTCACGAAATTGTTGGCCAAACGAAGAAACCACAGTGAATAACATTACGTAAAACATTTTGAAAATAAAAACTGTATCAAAATTTTTCAGACTGCACTATTAGAGCAAAATTAGCCTTACATTCTCTTTTTTACGGTAATAATTAATCGTTGAAACAGCGACTTAGCAAAAGTCTAGAAGTTTGAAAACATTGTAGTCGTCGGTAATGCAGATTTTATTATACAGTATATATTTTAACTGTTACAGATAAATCCACGAGCTGCTGCTCAACATCCAGTGATAAAAAGGATTGCTGCTGCGATAAGAAAGACGGTAAAGGTTGCAAGTGCTGCTCAGCATGCGGAGGTAAATTATAACACTGTTTGCATTTAAAAATTAGATAAGCAGTACTGCTGTATGTGCATATCAGTGATTTTAATTAAATATTTGTTTTACAGACAAGTCCAAAGCCTGCAAATGCGAAGGTGAATGCAAATGTTGTTGCTGCTGCGAATCCTCCGATAATGATGTTAAGACCACTAAAGGATGCAAATGCTGCGAAGCTTGTGGAGGTGAAATCCCATTTATTTTTCTATCGATCGAACTGTATTACTTATTCTATTTATGGAATTTTATGTGTAATCATAAATTTTTCTCGCAATAGATTCAGATTTGACTTGCAAGTGCAAGGGTGATTGCAAATGCTGCAGCGGTTGCGATGAAAAGAAAAAGGATTGCTGCTGCGCGGACAAGGGTGGCGAGTGCAAATGTTGCGGAGCATGTGGAGGTAACATTGCTTTATTTGAAAATTTCATCGAGACTGATAATGTTAATTAAATGTTTCTATGAGTATTAATATTTTTTTCTTTTAATTTTATTACAGATAAATCGAAAAGTTGCAAATGCGGCGATGACTGCAAGTGCTGTTGCTGTTGTTCTTCCAGTGATTCTAAGACCGTTAAGAAAGATTGTTGTTGCGATGACAAAGGCGATGGAAAATGCAAATGTTGCGCTGCGTGTGGAGGTGAAAATTCTTTTATTTTGAAATATAAAGAGTGTTTATAATACTTGCAAATACTATAATTTTCGATTCTTTTTTTTTATAACAGATAAATCCAAAGCCTGCAAGTGCGACGGGGAATGCAAATGCTGCAGCTGCTGCGATAAAAAGAAAAAGGATTGCTGTTGTTCTAATAAAGGTGACGGGGATTGCGAATGCTGTGCAGCTTGTGGAGGTGAATATTTTGTTTATTTGGAAATTCGACAAAATAAAATATTTATTTAATATTTATATATATTATTTTTTGTTTTTGTTACATCAGACAAGTCCAAAGAATGCAAATGCGGCGATAATTGCAAGTGTTGTTGTTGTTGCCGCTCTAGTGACGATGCTAAGTCAGTGCAGAAATTAGACGGATGCTGTGCTGATAAAAGTGGAAGAGGATGCAAATGCTGTGGAGCATGTGGAGGTAAAATATTTTTTACTAAAACATTATAAAATTTAATTTTTTTATAGCAAATTTATTCTAAAGTATCCTAATGCGAATGTCTTTTGGTACAGATAAATCCAAAGACTGTAAATGCGAAGGTGATTGCAAATGTTGTGGCTGTTGTTCAAAATCGGGAGGCACTGCAAGTGGCGATGATAAAAGCGGCTGTTGCTGCACTGGTCAAGGTGGCAAATGCAAATGTTGCGGAGCGTGTGGAGGTAAAAATTATTACAAATTTAAAATTACTTAAGTAAAAAAACATACAAATTTTTTATTATTTTTTTTATTATAGATAAATCCAAAGCTTGCAAGTGTGAAGGCGAGTGTCAATGCTGTTGCTGCTGTTCAAAGGATAGTGACATAACAGCTGAAACGAAGGATGCCAGTTGCTGCGTTAAAGTTGAAACTGTGAAGGATGAGACTATTGTCAAATGCTACTGCAAACCTTTGAAATCAGAGAAAAAGGGTTACTCTTGCTGCGTAGTGGTTGATTTGACAGAATCGAATGCTGGAAGCTGCAAATGTTGCGTCGCATGTGCTGGTAAGAATATTTCTCATATTTAGTTCATATTAATAAATGGGTACTTACTTTGAATGATTAATCATAGAAATTGAATAAAATAGTATTTTTGACGTAAGAAATAAAGCTTTCTCTGGCAATAATTCATTTTATGCATTTTATCTTTTTGAAATACGTTATTAATCGACGTATCAAAAACATGCTACTTTTATAGTCTGCTTTATCATTTTTTTATTTTATAAAACATTTACTACAACGTTGTTATATTTTCTTAATATAAATTACATTTATCGTTATTATAATTGCTTTTATACTTGGTTTCATTAATCTTTATATCTTAATCATGAACTGTTTTTTATAGATGGTTCCAAGGATTGTAAATGTGAAGGTGACTGCAAATGCTGCTCAGGCTGCTCTGATCAGAAGAAAACCAAGTAAATGGCAAAAATAAATAATACGTAATGACAAGGATAAGATGGGTGTATAACATTGTTCTATAAAAATACTCTTATTTTGTATGAAAGTTTATAATTATTATTTAAAATAAATAATGAATACAGGATAATATTATGATTTAATGTATATTCCTTCCAGAATCCTATAACCTAAGCCATTTGCAAGGAAATTACATATAACAACCAAAATATTTAATAGTATAGAATGATTTTGATAATATGTTAAAAAAAAAGATTAAATAATTTATCAATAATAATTAATATCAATATAAAACAAACAAATATATGAAATAACAGATTTCATTGTATAATATCATTGTATTGTATCATCTATAGGCATTAAAAGTAGTGGAAAATATGAGTTTTGTATGATAAATATGACATTTAACTTAACAAATTAATTAAAACCTAATATTTTAAATAAAATTATTTTAATTCATCTATTTAAATCGAAAGTTGTAAAAATAAAATTTGAGGTCCTTGTAACTTTTATTTTCCTGAAATAAATGCCTAAGAAATAGAAAGAGAACGTTTGTTTATTACTCATTAGAATAACTTCGAAGACAATTATTTTGGCAACTTTCCTTCAAGGTAAAAACATTGAACTATGAAATTTTTAATGATGCATTGTACAACGTGAACATCATCCCGGTAAGCGTTTTGAAATAATGCGATCTCGCCGAATGATTTAGATGCTGTTACAGCCTATTTCACTATGGAATAACTTTAATGCGCTTCACGCGATATTCTTGTATCCACTTTTATAATAATCCAGCATACATTTCTAAGATCAAGTGCACTTACTCTATATTTCACAACTCATCTTTAGAAAATCGAAAAAAAAGTTAAGTCAAACGTAGCTGTAATCATGCGCGCAGTCTGAGAAATCCGAAAGGACCGTGAGCCGACGATATGTACCGGATAAACTCACGGGCAAGGGGAAAAAAATGGAAACGGTGCACGGCTTTTTTGTATCTATATATCTTGTCGCGCGCTCCAAATTCAACGCTCCTGTTGCTTCAGCGGCCTTGCGCTTAGCTACGGAACCTCTCGTTCGTTTCCAGTCGACGTACTTGTCTTTCTCGAATGATTTTTAATACTGAATGCATTATAAACTTACTTGGCTCAACGAATAGCTCTAGCTAGTTTGGAAATTGGGAAAACTATAATGGTAACACTTTGCGATGTAGTATTCCGCAGTGTAAACGTAGAAAAAGTAGTCAAATCTAGATGTTAAGCGTTTTGAGAGCTGATCAGAAACAGAAATCAAAAACAGAATAATTTTTTGTCAATTTTACTATATGCGTAGGACACTTAATATAAAGATTTCTATCGATGTAAGTTTGGCAATGTTGTAAACTTGTTGGATTTGCAAATAATAATGTCACTAGAAAGGTTTTTTTTTTTATCTCTAACTAAGATTTGTAAGCACTGTTTGTTTAAAGTGGAGGTAAGACCGTACATAATATCGTGTTATTCATGCATGTACAAGAGATCTAATTTCAATGCAATTGTGTTACTGCAAAAACTGAAAACGGAGTTAGAATATTATTATAGCTAATTATAAATCTGCAACGTAGCAATAAAGCAGTAATACTTTAAAAGTGTAGAAGTCATCTTCGTAAGGTCTTGTTCGTTCCCTTTTCTCTACTTAAATTCTTCGCTCAAGTAAGAAAATTACTTTTTTGAACGGCGGTGCACCTAATGTCACTCATCTAATAATTATAATGGTTCATGTAATAAGGGGAAGCAATCTATTAATTTATTTATTTGAACTGGGTCATAAAAATTTTCACTTTGACCGTTTGGAACAAATCGGCAACCTAACAATTTTCGAAAGCGATTTTCGTATTTCTTACAACTCAAAGAACACGTTCTAGGCAAGAATAAAATTAGAATATTTTTATTTTTATGTTTTCAAAAAAAAATTTAAACAAAATGCTTATACATTGTCAGCACTAAAAGTGTTAACTTGGATCGAATTCACAAAAATCTCCAATATATTTTAGATCGACTGCGTCGCTATGCGTTTGTGTCCAGTTACAATTCACTTATTAATATCACTTTTCCAATTAAAAAAATGTTTTCTCAATAATTATTATTAATGAATAGCAGTACTAGTGAATGATGATACAGTTAAAAAAGTGTTCTCTTGTTATGCCAGGAAGATCTTTGGTTATTCAATAGCTGCGAGAAATAAATGGATGTTAACGAAAGATTAATTTGTATTTGAGTGATAATTCAATTAGCATTAATCCAAATCTCAATGTACCTCTCCTTCATTTGGAATTAAAATTTTCCTAGATTTAGTTACTGCAATGAACATAATTGTGAAGCAAATTATCCCAACGTTTCAACTTTGAAATAATTGGCTGCTCTGGAAGTGTCCATCAATTTTGTGAAATATAGTTATTAATGTTTTCTATTGTTGCACATCTCTTTACTGCGCCAAATTGTTTGTTCAAATGAATAAGGTTTTTTTGATTACGTTAGCACAGTCAAACAAAAGAATAAACAAGATAAAGTAAACCAGAGTTTTTATGCAACTAATAAAATGTACTGCATGAAAACAACTTTTTAACTCAACTGAGCCAAATTCAAGGCTGATTCGTAGTTACTCATACAAAAACGTTTTGTGTTCATTTCTGGAGTGGCAAAATATCATTGCAATAATTTAATGGTTTCTGGAAAAAAGATATTCCACTGAGAATAACAGGTAAATTAACCGTTACATGCTATGTTGCATGGTAAAAGCAATTTTGCTGTAGGTGCGATACTTATTAATAAAACCAACTCGTGTAACTAGTCCTGTAATCATATGCTACTGGAATCTATATTTTATCATTAATAATTAGGCTAAATTAAAAATACGTATAATGGTATTTTTTACTGTGCGTTACGGTACAATAATATGGTCAAATTTTATCAGTTTTATGTCACAAGTAACATTTCGTTTAACATTATTTACTTCAAAGTATAAGAATCGATACTTGATTTTCATCTTACAATTACCAAAAACTATATGGCAAAAACTGTTTTGCTATTATATTATATTTTATAGTACTTTTTTATATTATATTTTATAGTATATTTTATAGTACGAGCCAGTTTTTAATTACAGAGCTCGTCGCATGCTTATGTCCATATTTAAATGAAATAACAGCTTAACTTTCACTTTGCATTAAGTTTTATTAAATGCAATAAAATAATTGATAAGAAACCGATAATAAATTTATGATAATTGTTTTAGCGAAAAATAGGTCAGGAATCAATTTTTAATCATGACATTTAAATACTTGGGAGCAGATTTTGATCAGATTTTAAAATAGGAACCAGTTGATTGATTAAATTTAGCACTGTTCAAAATAAAAAGTTAAAAAGAGTAATAAATACAAAGTAGATATAAGTCTAGTAATATCAAGTGAAATTTACTTGCAATAGGGAGTCAAATGATTGCTACAATATTAAAAAGAATGTAATGAGAAAACGATCTAAAACTGGGTCCTGATCAATTATCTCATATTTTTTCTCGGTGTTAAGACTCAATATCCTACAAATCTTAACACGCATACCATCGTCGAGCAAGGAAAACCATTCTTATTTCACTACAATTCAAAAATTTGAGCTTTATTCAATTTTTTATCCTTCAAACAATGATATAAATTTTCATACTCTATATCGCTTTGCAAGCACGCAAGCGCAACTCTAGCCGAATTCAAATTTCTAACGCAGCTAATAATCTCATCGAGCACCGCACCTATAGTGAAACGCAGCACCAGCTCTCAACCTTCGTCAACTTGTCGAAAATTCTCGGAAGTAAGATCCAATGTATGGATAGGGGAAAAAGGTTGATAAAAAGTTGTGGATGTTTTTGTTGCCAAGGCGCGTCCGTGTGTCCGCAGGAAAAAGTGCGGTGCGCGCGAGGGCACAGACAACCGCGCCTGTACACCAAGAGAGAAACTCTGCGGTATAGGTCTACCTACTGTATAGAGTAGTATAGTCGGTCGGCGGATCGATAAATTGCCGGGTCGCGGCGCTGCGTCGTCGAGTAAGCCAAGAGCCGTCGTACGAGCAACAACTGTCGTCGCATATTATATACCTTACAACTTCTTCAGCCAAGATGCCTGGACCAGACTGCGACAAGTGCAAGGGTGAGTCAGATTATTATCTCGCTTTATTACAGCGGCCAGTTGATCTGACCAATTGATCGAGTTGATTGGGACTCAAGTAGGATTTTATTAGCCGCGATTCGTAGCCACTGCTCTTACGTGCCTTTGTTTCTACCCTTCTTCTGTTCTTTTTTCTTTTGTCGTTCGGTAATTTTTTTTTTTTTTTCGTTCGAGTCTTATTGAGCTGCGATTCTTTTATCTTTTTCGCGATGTGCGGCGTTTGAGAGATGTGTCGTGTAAGTACGTAGTCGGCGTTAGTTTGGGAAAATGATTTTTTTCCCTTGATCGTCATCAATTATTACTGATGTATCGATCTCTCGATGATTAAATGGCATTGCTCCACTGACTTTAGATTTTATTTTTTTTATGTGTCGCGCGGGTTAAATTAAAATTTTATTACTTTTTTCAAAGAGAATCACGCATTTTCAAAGGGTTTAAAATGTTAAAAATGGGTTATAGGTTTATTCGTATAATAAAAATAATATTCTAGCTGCGTTTATTTACATTCATATCGATTTGGAAGATAAAGTTCAGTAAAGTGTGTATAGTTATGCGAGTTTCTTTAGACTTTTTGTGTCTACAAAATTCACGGGATCGATTCGCAAATAACTAGTTTATAGTGTTGTGACGCACAATTTTGCCTAGCATATGCGTATTTCAATATTTTTTTCATTGAACAACTTTGAATTTATCAATTAAATGTGTACAGTTAATCCAAATAAATAGTGATTTCTTTCAAACTTTCGCCCTTTTTAATAAGTCGCACTTCATATTAAACTCGGACGCTAATACAATATATTACATTTGATATAAATGAAATTTAAAAAAGAATATAGTTTCCGCTATATTTTTCATAAAATTATGTGGTATTACGAAAACTAATATTTATACTTATGTTCAATCGATATTCAGACAAATATCGTTTTCATTTTCATTGAATTGATAAGAAACAATTTACGAACATTTAAGGCATTTATTAACTTGTAAAAGATTACAAAATTTCGGGGCTGCTAAAGTGAAAGTTCAAGAGTTGCGATAAGTTTGTGATAAAAAAATTGAATAAATACGATATTCTCGCTGACTGCGACGCTACCGAGGTGTACACCCCCATCAATAAATAATTCGGCAGTATATCAATCTGACATTATTGCGACACCCATTTAGCCAACCAATTTCAGAGCTGAATTCTCTCAATATAATACTTATTATCGTGTGATCAAATTATTCGTCGATGTGTTCTCGTGACTTTTCGAATGGACACCTCGGTTGCGTAAAACTTATTGATCGGACGGTTCTGTGAACATCAAGAGCAATTATCTCAATTTACGCTTATAGCGCTATAGTCGGCAAGAAGCATCCCGAGTGTGCGTCTCACTGCATACCTGCATTATTCTTTCCGCGTCAGCTCGCTTTATTAAATTCTTCGTTTCCCACACTTCATTCTGTACAGCGAAACTATGCGATCTATCCGTCCTAGTCTGCGATATTACTTACTCATTCATCTCTACACTACGAATTGCATTTAGTTTTGCTGACAAAAATAGTTGCGATAATATGAATTAAAACCAAAATTCAAATGTTAAATTACCCTGATAAAAAATATTTTTTAAACATTAATTCAATAACTATAGGACAGAATCTCATCCACGATTGTAAACAATAATAATTTCTGCTGAATATGAAGAAAACGATAAATTTGCTTCGAACTCGTTCAATTTATCCCTCGCGAATGTTTTCAAGGTTGATGTCTACCGCAGTGCATTCGAGAAGAGATTAAAATAAAAATGATCCATAAGAAATGCATCGACGAGTGAACAGTTCCGTTCTTGGAAAATAAACTCACCGTATATTCTCTTTCTTTTTATTATCTAAAACATAAATAAATCATCATTTGCAAATTTCACGTGCACTTGTTTTTTTAGTAATAGGGACATTTCTTTCCTTTCCGTCATTTTCAGGAAAAATTGCATGCATGTCCTCGTTCGGATTCGAGAAAACGCTAGGCGTAATTATGGCCCGAGTAGTAGATTTGCGGTACTGCATATATATATATATATATATGTACAAATTGCATGGTATAACGCGGACGTGAACTTGTCATGAAGAGTTTACTGCCTCCAATGTAACGGTTTTTCTCGGTTTCCATTTTCATAGTTATTCTTTCCAATTACACGCGATTCTAGAATCTATTTTCGAACCATAATTTAAAATTTATTCTTAGTTCTGTAATACTATTATCTGAAAAATAATAACAACTAGTTGTGTAAATCAGTCTCAAGTACAAATGATTTTAATGGTACTTTAATAAGTAGAGTTTTATTTTGAATTCGATAAAATATTTTTACTACTAGCATTGGATTGAGTTTTAAATAATTAACAACTATCGTGAAAAATTTATTTATTTATATAATAATAATGACACATGAAGAAACTGTACTGAATTCAATAAAATTAAGCAGTTAGACGTTTTATGTGTCAATTGGTCAATGGTCCGCTCTAGTACAATGACATTTCTGAGAATTTTATGCGAGACCAGGGAATACTATATATATAAGTACTAGGCTTTATGAGTTATTATCATTATTAATTTTTATAGACTTTGCTCATTTCACATTGTATATGGACTAGATAATCTTTTTTAAAATGAAACAAAGCCATAGCAACTGTATGGTTCCTTAAATTCGAAAGCACGAATTCAGTAATAATTTACTTATTGTATATTTACGATTTTTTTTTGTGTGTTGCAGACAAGTGCGTCAACTGCAACTGCGGTGACAACTGCAAGTGCAGCGAGGGAGGATGCAAAGGTACGTGAATCGCAATGTATATATCAAATTAGTTTGCAACAAATATT